>CM070089.1:10062606-10346971 GCA_036178185.1 Liparis tanakae | reverse complement strand
CGATTACAAAAAAACGTGTAACTTCTTGTTAATAATCCAATCCAACAATTTAAAAACATTAAAAAAAAAGAATCAAGCACCGATACATCTTAATAATTTGATTGTCTTTGTTCTCAAAACACCATATCTAAAAATATTAAGACATTAATTACCGGTAGAGTTTTTTTCTTTTCTTTCAAGATGTACTTTCAGCTGCACTGTAACATGTCCTATTTGAACCATGACATGGGAGGAAATGCAAAGTTGAATAGACATTTAGTGAAATTGTTTGACTTCCATGTGGAGGCACGACAGACAAACACCTATGCAGACGACATGCTGTGCACCACTGAACACATACAACACACAGAGATTTATGAAAGAAAACATCATTTATTTTGTATTTAAAAAAACAAAAAGGTACATTGAAATTGTGCATGTCAAAGAGGGAATGTGTGTCTCTCTTGAAGAAGACAAGCGTGGCAGGTTGAATGCATAGGAATCATTTACAAGGCTGGAGTTGGATGATGAGTATAAGTGTGCAGAGGCATAACCAGTACACCACACACACTTTGTCTCGTAGCAGAGTTATATGAACTTATCATCAACAGCCCACTTACATTGTTATGACATCAAAAGGCACACGATATAAAAGAACATCAGAAACTCCTTCAAATAATCATCTACGTATAGTGAAAAATATAAAAGATAAAAAAGTGGCATTAACGTTCATTAAGCACAACACCAGCTCACTGTTTTGTGTCTCATTGATGATTTATAAAAACTAAGCAATAAAAAATGTTTTCACAACAACAAAACTGATTTAACATCATACAGAGATATGGAATAAGCTCAAACATGAGGAAAACAACAATAGCTTTGGCAGAGCAGTTTCTGTTTGAATAGAAAGTGAAAATGAAAAAGGTTTCTTCCAAATTCAAAGTAATAACAGATCTTTTTCGACACTATGAAAGAAAAAATGTAACCTTCATCTGGTACCGGAGTTTAGACTTTTTAATTTTAAGTCTTCGGACACAGAGGAGTTTAAGGATTACACACTTTGGCTTACTCATGCTGCAACATTTTCTGGAAATAATTAAGTCACCAACTTTTCTTTATGGATTTTAACTCTCATGCCACACCATAACACCACAGTAATAAGCGCCATACGAGTGCACTGTGCGTGTGACGATAAAAGCACCGTATGTGAACTAATCTCCTGCTTTTTGAGTCAGTAGCCGTGGGGTTGATTATATATCTAACCGGTCTCCTTGTCCCTTACTGAAGAAAATCTGTGACGGATAATAACTTTAACGTGGATCCCCCTCATCAGTGTGCATCGTGAAAATAATACTTTTGTGAATGTGTTATCCTAAATGTAGCTTTTTGCAGACATGTAATACTGTCTCACCACCACTAGAGGGCAAATGAGCCGACTGTGAGAGAGACAAATAAAAGAATGAATATTTGAAAGAGTCATTTTCCAGACTCAATGAATGTCATTTTATAATGTGGTACTAGTATTATGCTTCATATTGCACCACAGGAAACCGTCTCTTGTGCTCTGCTACCCAGAAAAACCTGATCACATTATCTGCCGTGTGGCAGATGTTAAACAAATTAAATCTTGTAACTTACACTCATCAGGGCACGATGACGCATAATTAAATTCAGTCGTTGTCCAGCCGTTACACATCAATCTTGCCATACAGTTTGGTCTCTGTCTGTGCATGCATCTGCTGAAAAAAAAAACATCTGGACATAAACATGTTTAATTGCACTATTGCATTGGTGTTGCGATAGTATGTGAAACGGGTAAGAAATAAAAAAAAGTTACAAAGGCTAATCTAGACATGGTACTATATAGAACATGCGTTTCCTCCCCCAGCCTCCAACCGCTGCAGAGGACCTCTTTTCGGGAAATGGACGTTGCTTTTTGAACTGTTCTCAGTTCAAGTAAACCAAGAATGTGCAAGAAATGATGACACGTCGGCTTATAAAAACGCAAATGTGGCTCTGTGTACCTTGACAGCTGCTCGCGTGTTGAAAACATTAAAATCGAATACAAATCCATAATTCTTTTAATCTTAAAAAATAAAAAAAATCCTTCACTTAGTCTCCTTTCGTCACCTTCTCAAAGCTTTCTCGTGTCTGTGTGCGTGCGATAGCTTCTGCACAAGTGCTCGTACGTGTGCATGTGCTCAAATCGTGTCCGTGTGTGGCCGCTGTGTGTGTGGTGTGCCTGACAGCGGCGTCGTGTTGCTCTATGTTGGGGGTTAGATGGGTGCGGGGACCTGTTGCCTTGCGGGGGAGGGCTGAGAGGAGAACTTCTGGGCGTGCCAGCGGGTCTCCTTGTACACGAACCAGGCGTTGCCCGCCCACAGGAACATGTTGAGGAAGCCGAACACCTGGAGGAACGCAGACAGGTACAATCGGAGGATTAATACTACTAAAATAAACACACATTTGACTGAGTCAGCGTCGGAAATACACGGGGGCAAAGGGCAAAACTGCCCCCAAGAAATATAATTTTGCCCCTGATTCTACTAGGAGAGGGGCAACAAATGCCCTCAGAATTTCCTATAATAATTTCGATGAATTATTAGCGGTTTATTTTTGTTCTTTGTTGTGCGTTTCCTATTTGTATTGCCTGTACTAGGTAGGTACACGTGACAAAAATCAATAAATATAATTTTTAATTATATAAAAACAAAGAAATAAGTTTTGATTGTTAAAAAATGAAGTAATAACAATAAATGACCACAGAAAAAAATACAATTTAATATGATCGTCTGATTTATGTTTTCTATTTGTTTTTTTGTAAAAAACAATCTAAGAAAACACTTCTGCCTAATAGTGTATTTTTTTAATAGGAATTGGATTATATACTGTAAGCCTAAGTATATATATTTTTTTCTAACAAAGGTTGAATATTATGCACCTAATTTATTTTGAAATGCTCCTGGATTTCAGTCAATGGGGCAAAAATTGCCCCCTAAGAAATATGTAAATATCCTCCCCTGCTGTGAGTCTACAAGGACTTTGGCTGTTTAATGTTTCTGCTCCGCTCTTCTAAAGTAATATTATATAAACTGCAGGGATGGGACGCTGCCACAATCAACGGCTCCAACTTTCTAGAAATAGCCTCTTTATTTGCCGAGGGTTTGGATTTCATGATGGAAACGAATGCAGAGGAAGTGAACGCCAAGATCGGTGCGCTGGCGACCGCGATCCGGCCGTCCATAAAGCCGCTCTCTATTTCTCCTCACCACGGAGACGTTGAGGGTCCTCATGCTGGCGAACTCCGTGACCTCGCAGGTGACGTTGCTCCCTTTGCACAGCGCCAGCGTGTCCCCGATGCCTCCCGTGTCCGTGGCGTCCTTCACGTTCTGCAGCCCCTTCGCCCAGGCGGACGAACACACGAGCCACAGGAAGACCAGGACCGCCGTGACCACGAAGTCCTGGAGACGAGGGACAAGCCTCTCACTCAGTCGAGCGATGGAGCGATGGAGTGATAATAATAATAATAATAACTTTATTTATATAGCACTTTTAAAAACAAAGTTTACAAAGTGCTCTACAGATAAACAAAGCATAAACACAACTTAAATGGTGGCAAACAAAAAAAGACCAAACCTTAAAAGCATTGAATACAAGTAAAACCAAACAAATAGGCAATTAAAATAAAAACTTAAAAGGACATCACTTATAAGCAGTTCTAAAAAAGTGGGTTTTAAGAAGTGATTTAAAAGAAGTTATTGATTCTGCCAGCCTTATTTCCTCCGGTAGAGGTGATAGAGTGATGGAGTGATGGAGTCATGGAGTGATAGAGTCATGGAGTGATGGAGTGATGGAGCGATGGAGTAAGGGAGCGATGGAGTGATGGAGTGAGGGAGTAATAGAGTGATGGATCGATGGAGTGATGGAGTGATGGAGTGATGGATTGAGTGCGTGTCTGGCCAGAAAAAGATCAATACTCACGAAGATGGGTCCAAAGTCCGAGTCCCTGTAGACGTGCATGTAGCCTAAGTACACCAGCAGGGCCACCATGCTGTACAGGAAGCAGACCACGGCGACGCCCACGAAAAACTCGGCCGAGGAGGCGGAGTCTCCCACCAAATGCGTGGTCGGCACCGAGTGGTTACAGAGAGTGGCGTTCCCCTCGATGAGCGGGACCTGGCTCAACCTGGCGAGACGGAGGGTTGAATCATGACAGGCATTTTAATAAAAGAACAGGTTTTATTCCCTCGTATACTTTGTGACCGATGACGCGGTCTCACCTGAACGGGTAGTGGAAGCCGGCGGCGAGAGTCTCGTTCCGGCCGTCGTCGCAGAAGAGAGATATGATGTTCTTCCCCGAGTATCCGCCACAGCTCCCGAAAGCAAATATGGCCGTGAGCTGTTTGGAGAGAGAGAGAGAGAAAGAGAGAGAGAGAGAGAGAGAGACATGAGAGAGAGACATATGAGAGAGAGACATGAGAGAGAGGGAGACATGAGAGAGAAAGACATATGAGAGAGAGACATGAGAGAGAGGGAGACATATGAGAGAGAGAGACATGAGAGAGAGAAACACGAGAGAGAGAAACACGAGAGAGAGGGAGACATATGAGAGAGAGAGACATGAGAGAGAGACATATGAGAGAGAGACATATGAGAGAGAGAGAGACATGAGAGAGAGAGACATATGAGAGAGAGAGAGAGACATGAGAGAGAGAAACACGAGAGAGAGACATGAGAGAGGGAGACATGAGAGAGAGGGAGACATATGAGAGAGAGAGACATGAGAGAGAGAGAGATACATGAGAGAGAGAGAAAGAAAGAAAGAGAGAGACATGAGAGAGAGAGAAAGAAAGAAAGAGAGAGAGTGAAAGAGAGAAAGAGAGAGAGAGATGGTTGAGACTGATGTTCGTAAAACTCTCCTTTTCTTCGGGGGAACCATTGGAGGATTTGTTGAAGTGGAAGGGAGGACGTCCTTTCTGATAAACGTACGACGCAAAGAAGCAGTAAAGAAGCCGAGGGAATACCAGATGGCCGACGGAGTAATCCAACAAACAGCTGAACATAAAAAAACTCACTACTCAAACAATTTAGAGTCATTTGCTTCTTTCATTTGCTCTTCTCACATGGAAAATACTTTCAAACAAAGAGATGATTTTATGGACCTTCCTCTCACAAATCAAATCAAATCAAATGTGACCAATGCTGCCATTCGGCTCTTGAATTCTTCCTCGCCGGAGCAGAAAGCTCCTGATTCAGCGCGTAGCCCATGTGACGCTAATGCTCTCCTTAAAACCAACACATACGACTTTATTTTAGTCCGGCTGGCTGCTCCTCGGCTTAACCCTCAAACCGCAGGAGGCGGATCACATGATGTCGGGGGGTAGAGCCCCTTGGGACTCTCACCGACATCCCTTTACTCCGGTGTTGTGGATCTCATTTGTTCTGCTCTAAATGTGCGCTTACACATTCTCTCTGAGCAACAGGCAGTACAACAGACAGCCGCGCCACAATACAACTGACTCTAACAGGAAATAAATGTGATTTTAAAAGGAAACTTAAGGCAGCAATAATCAGAAAGGAAATTATAGTAGATTAGGTTATTATTTTAGGTATTTAGATATATTGTTTTACATTTAATGTAAATGTTGTTTTCTAAGTCTAAGTGTTTTTGTGAAAATTGATCATGCTGTACTGCATTTTATGTATTTGTATTGTAATGTTTTTTTGCCTGGACCCCAGGAAGAATAGTCTCTACTATGGTGTAGACTACCGGTAATGGGGATCATTAATATACTAAACTAAACAACACTAAGTCACAGATCTAGCGTCACAGATGGGAGCCCGGCACCTTCAAAAGTGGATTTAGTGAACATGCTTGCAAAAAGAAGCTTATTTTCACATCTAGAAGACACGGAGGAACAACATCATTCATTTAGAGTCGTGTTTCCTTGTATTGAATCTATGTTTCTACACACACACACACACACTCACACTCTGCTTTCATCACTGTTTTGGTCTCCCCCGTCTCTTGAGGTAGATATCTGCCTCTTTATCTGTTGCTCCAGTAATGACCTGATTCACAGCTCCTCCTGGGAGGTCTGGATATGCACCAATGTGTTCGTCTATCAGGACATTAATAAACACACTTTTACCTCAACTTAAAAATCCAGTTTCGTCAGCACAACTGTATCACACGTATGCACACCCTGGGAAAATCCTCAGGATGGACCCCCTCGACTTTTAGAAAGCCTTGAGCGTCACACCACAACACCCACACACACTGTACTGATCCACACACACCTCAAGGCCTCTCTCCAGATGTCACTGGCGGCCACTTCCTGTTTTTCGGGGCCACACACACACACACACACACACACACACACACACACACACACACACACACACACACACACACACACACACACACACACACACACACACACACACACACACACACACACACACACACACACACACACACACACACACACACACACACACACACACACACACACACACACACACACACACACACACACACACACACACACACACACACACACACACACACACACACACACACACACACACACACACACACACACACACACACACACACACACACACACACACACACACACACACACACACACACACACTTGTTTCACTCTCCCGCCACAGGGTCACGGAGGTGACTGGACCGTACCAACCACTCACACTATGTGACGGAGGACATGCAGGAAGTAGAACGATTGCTGGACATCTTTGATGAAATGAACATCCCCATAAATCTGAAATATCTAGGTAGACATGATCAGCAATGCTCCTACATAAAGGTCGTTGAGGTCAGTCCAAACCAAAACAAACCACTAATGTGACACTGGGTTTCCTTCAGAAGCTCAAGGAACCGACTTGTCCCTCTTTTGGCAGAGAAACCTGACATCTTCTTCTTTTTCATCATCATCATTCTTCCACATGTTGAGTGAATGCCTTGTAGCATTCGTTACTCCAATTTCTCCTTCCTGTTTACTACCGCACGGGAGATAACATCGAGGGAGGTACGAGTGTTGAGGCTAAACGACTCTTCTGCAAAGTAAACTATTCTTTTTAAGTGTAATATTCAAGAGGATTACAGGGGAAATGGACAGTTGGCAACCTGCTGGAAGCCGTCCAGTTTCATTCACAGCAGTAGTGATGATGAACCGCCTGTCAGAACTAAAAAAAAGAAGATAGCATCACTGCTGTTTTTTAATTTACTGCTGCGTTTAATTTATGTGCAAAACCTGTGGGGCAAACACACACTCTGCTGCTCGTGTTATTTATTAATGAAAGGTTAGCCGAGCATGCAGGGACTTTGTGTTAAAACGTTCCCTAAATGACAGATTTGAGTCGTCGTCAACCAGAATGTGTTAGATGGTTCCCCCCCAAAAAGTAACTAATAACTGATGTTCTCCATTCATTTTGAAGAACATCAGAATATAAGTTACACAATTCCTCTTGCAATTCCTTGTTTTGTCAAACCATCTATGAAAATATATTCATTTACCATCAATATCAAAGTCACTGCCCGACTGTGTCCAAAGTTTATTTCCAATACATGAGTGTAAATATGATTTGAGAGATGTTTGTAAGTTCACGGTACAAAAGGCTAAAAAAGGGATTAAAAGATGATGTATTTCTGTTTTAGGGGAATAATGTTGAAATGGATGTTAGAATGGTGAACTCCTTTTTGATTTTCAAGGGAATTATGTATAAAACAATTCTTGAGAGCTATACATGTGATTAAAAACGTATTTATATGGAAGATGTATGTGGTAGTATATATAAATATATTTTGTTTTTTTATTTTGTTTGTTGTTTTTCCTTTATTTCATATTAATTTTTATTTCAATTTAAGATAGGAATTAATAAGCATGTTTTGCTTCAGTCTTTCTCTTTTGTATATTATATAGAATAATATTGTATTGCATTTGATTTGATTGACCGAATAAAATACACAAACACAAATCCTCCTGGACCTGCTTAATGACGTGTCCCTGCAGACTATATTGGGAGTTATGGGATGCTCACAAGACATTCCACACATTAAAAAGGCGGGAAATATGCCCAGACCATTTACCATGCAGACCTTTGTGAATAACTAAATATGCCAGTTCAGATAAGGCCAACCCAGTGGAACACAGTCACGCAGCAGCCTGGTCCCGGGTCAGATGACTGGGTATTGCTCCATATGTGTTAAAAAAAGGGAGCAGCTGATCTGCATTAGCCCTGAACTGGATTCCTCTGACCCAGTTATGAAGAGCAGAACTTGTTTCCGGACGTTCACGTTAGGAACTGTTGCACGTCTGCATTGCATGAGCAGCCGACCGTGTGCACGGTCACTGTGAGGTAAATTATTGCTGAGCGGTGCATTAATCTGTAACCGTGTGGTCTGGAGGCCAGGCCCACGCAACCAGCAACACGAACCCAGTGCACTCACTGTTCCCGAGTGAGCTCAACTCCCACTGCACACGTTGAATCTTCAAGATCTGGATTATATTTTGTGAGATATTAATATTAAGCAGAGGCAGACACGAGTGTTTTTCAACAACAGGCGCATATTAGTGGGTGTTAGTTGCGTTTTGGTTTAGTTGTACACTACTGCAGGCATTTTATTCATCCTCTAAGATTTAAAAACTCAAAGTTCATAAATCCTGAACAAGTCATGTTCATACGCATCATGTATACAATACATTTCCAACTGCATGTTTCCCAAATTCCCCCTAAAACGGTTTACTTCAGGGTTTTTTTTTTCTCGCCGGGAAAAGGAAAATTCAAAAAAGGACCTCCCTGCTATCTGGGTATGACACATACACACTAACACACTCAGTAGATGCGTCTAACTCACCCACTCCACCAGCTTGACGAAGCCCAGCGGCTCTTTCAGCGGCGACATGTTCAGTCGAAATCCGGTCATCATGCTTTTCGTCTCGGATCCACACTCTGTATCCAGTCGCTCCTAAACTGTGGATGTGGGTCCAACAGGGAGGGGGAAATGGGAGTAGTTTGGCAGAATGACGTAGTCGTAGTTGTACTGCCGACGCTGCAAAAGATGACCAGCCCGAGTTGTTTAAAGTGACTTTTTTGTATACAACCGAATCAAACTTCGTCCACTGAGACGAGACCAGTCGACCCGCTGGCACCACAGGGACGCGCGTGTTGGGAACGCTCAGCAACACATGTCAACGGCTCGAGCATTCGTGGATGTGGATATTTTTTGCAGTGTAGTTGTAGAAAAAAGAAAAAAAAGAGTGCCTGCCGCTCTCCACTTGGGGGATGCGCACATTACGCAGGCGAAGCGGCACATAACGTGCGTAAAGGGTTGTGCCAAATTACGCTCTGCTTTTGCCGAGAAAGCGTCGTGTGTATTGAGTTACAGCAGGAAACGGATGCTACAGGGGGAGGGGTGGGGGTGTAAATCAATCTCCCAAACGATCAGTCTATAAAATCCTACAAAGACAACTTCATTACGCGCAGCGAAATGAATTAGTGTACAGTCAAACTTAAGTTACCGCCCGAAGACCAAGACATCAGAAGTGTCCTTAAGTTTTCATTAGATACCTCCTCCTCCTCCTCCTCCTCTTCAACCAAAGAAGAAAGCCTCAGAGACCAGCTACAACCAACCGGAAGCGTTTCACGAGAAGACTTTATGTGAAACACGAGACGGGTTGAACTTGAAGCTCTCCCCACTTTTCAAAGGGGAGCTTCACCAACTCAACAGGAGGATGGTTCATCGTCAGGAGTGTGGCACGTGACCTTCTGCCGCTGATCTAGTGTTATGAGAGAGACGAGATGTTTCCCCTAAATTATAGCAGCATTTCTATTAGAGAGTAAGGAGTATGTGGCCTCTGGTAATGGAGAGTTCAGGAAGCAGACATGAGGACAACTTCTGGATACACTGATCGAAATGCACTTTTAACTGCAACAGACATAACAACTTTACATTATGACAACCTGCACTATTAATAGGCTTCTAAAGGTTTTCATATATTGACATTAAACACCATTTACATTCCTCTTTCCAGGAAACTTCCTGGAAAGTTGGACTCAAAAATGTTGAATGTAATTTATCTTTTACTTTGGTTTAGTCTGAGTAGATAGTTGTTTATGTTTACAAAAGACTGGACTCTTAGAAATATGTTAATTTATCACAATGGAGGCATTAGTGGATGATGACATAAGGAGGTAACCAAACTTAAAAATACTGAGCAAGTGACATTTCTTAAATCAACCCAAAGCACAAGTAGGACAAATAAATCAACCATTCCAAATTGACCGGGTGGCATCTTTAATCCATGTAATATTGACAATATAGCAAGTTATGCTAGTTAAAATATGTTGTGTTGGGAGAGGATTTGGGACAACCAACATATACATATGTGTAAAACAACAACAACAACAATAACAGAAAAGGAAGAAAAAAAAATAGTATTCACAGACAGATTTTCATCCATAACGAGACATTCACACACACAGAAGCGGTATGCTCGACAGTCGGGCTGCCAGTTCAGTCAAGCATGTTTGGATATTCTTCCATTTGTACACTAAACGCTTGTTTTAACAGAAATGAATGAAGACGTTACGGTCGGCCTCGTCGCCTCCGTTCAAACCCGGTGTTGTATGTACGAGTGAGACGGCAGTTTGGCCACATCGGGTGTAAATAAAGAAATTTACTGGAATTGTTTTCTCCCGTTATACAAAATAAGAGTCCTCTGAGGTGAGAACCCAGACCGTATCAAAACAGTAAAATCAGAGTTGTACTAAAATGCACCCCGCGATTGGAAATAAAATAACTGTATTGGTTGTGTGGTAACTCCAGGAGTGGAGAACAAAGTGATGTGAGCAACGGTGACGGTAAATATAAAGTGTGACGATACAAAGAGTGCGACATTGTTGCGGCACACGGCTGTGTTGTTGACCTTCACTCTGAGACACTAAACACAGCGTCACACCGGAGTGAGAGCCCACCGAGATGCTCTGAGTGGGACGACTCCAAAAAAGGCATCATCAGCATCATCCACCTGTTGGTCACGACTCTAGGTCTCCTTTCAAAATAAAAGGCCGGCAAATTAAAGGAAGTTTTCTCTATTCCCCCCTCATTAAAAAAGCATATTTGCATAAATGAATACTACACAATGCTTTAAAAAAAAGGAGGAAAATCTCAGCACACGCACACATACACATACACACAACTACACAGATCCAAGCACACATACAGCAGAACCGACATTGAACATACATTTCAGGAGCCATATAATCTCTCATAAACAGTTAAATCCTCTTCATTCCAGTGTTTTTTTTATTGTTTTTTTACATCAACTCTTGGTCTTATACAGCAAAAACTGGTTTACAGAGCGGTCGTCATCGTGAAGACCCAATACCATCTACCTTCACCAAACAATGAAAACATCCTGAAACTCAAAGAAACGTGAAGAACTAAATCCCTTTGGGATGAATCCCTCCACATGGGCGGACTGGACCTTCAGGATGTGAATGCTCTTTGCTCAACGTAATGGCAAGTAGATTATCAGTAATATACCTTCAGAAATGCACAGAATATTTTATTTGGCGGGGTAACGGTACAAAATATCCAGGTTGTACTCGGTAGATGTTGGCCGTGTATCATTTGGGCCCAAACATCCGATTAAAAACCAGAACATTGGGGCAAATTAATTATTTCCTCCTCCACAATTACAGTTTAACCGCTCTGGATCTTCCGTTTCCAAATGAAAGCAACGTCTCAGCTTCTATAAGTCAAATGTTATCAGTGCACCGTCATATACTACGATCATCATTTCATCCTTCACATAAGAGACGACGCCAAGTAGATTCAGAAATGTAGGTTTTGTGTGTGTGTGTTTTTGTTGTTGACAGCTCTGTACATAATACAGGAGGGCGTGGCCAGTGGTGTGGGGGGTGGGGGGGTGTGGCTCTCTATCGTCCCTCTCACTTCGACTCGCCATGTGTACACTCCGCACGCGGCCGGCTCGTTCACAATCATCTCGTTTTGCTTCTGTGTCGGCGTGGAGAAGTCTGCCGACGGGCGACCAATCACATTCCAGGGTTACAATAAGTCCCGCCTCTCATGGGAGTGAACGCGCGGTTTATCTTCATATTCACAACTCCTGTCCCTCTACACGTCTGTTGTTTCTATGTCTTACTGTGCCTTTTGACACACCGTCTTTAAGCCCCTCCCCCCCTCGCCTTTAAAATCAGTGATATGAGAGTTCCCCCCCCCCCCCCTCTGTTGGAGAACCAACAACAGCGATTTGGAATTTGACGCCGATTCATGGATTCTACGGGATTCTCAGGTTTTTAGGAACACTTTGGGGGATTCTCAAGCTTCGGAAGTGGAAATCTATTAGCGGCGCACGCCACATCCTGTTCTCTGAGGTGTGCGTCGGAGGCTAAAAAGGTGAAGGGTTGAGGGGGAGCGGCTTCGTTTTGGGGTTGGGGGCGGGTGGGGGTGGGCGGGGTGGGGGGGTTTAGTAGTGCTGCAATCAGTGCACTACTTCAATCTCACTCTCTACGAGCTGAGCATTGTCTCTGACTTCGTCGAACGTGTACGTCTTCACAATCTTCCCGTTCTGAAAGACTGTGTGCAGCAGGTCCTGGAGGGGAGAAGAAAAACAAGAGGGGGGGGGGGGGAGAGAGAAGCAGGTATACAGAAGGAAAGGTGACACAGGAGGGAGGGAGAGGGAGAGCAAAAGGAGTGGGAAACAGAAGATGTGAAGGTGAGAGAGAGAAGAAAAAAAACAGTGTTGGCGAGATTTATTATAAGATTCGAAAACATTGATGTCCGTGTGCAACCGGAGGCATTGAACTCACCACGCCAAACTCCTCCAGGTCGCCCTTGCCCTCCTCCAGGGTGACAAAGTCCCCGCTCGGCGTCCGGTGCAGAGACAGGCGACCTTTCTTTGACCTCTTGTTGGGGTCGGCCACGGGGTCCTTGAACACATTCACCTTTTCAAGCCGGACAGGAAAGACAACACGTTAAGTGGAGAGGGAATTTCACATAATAATAATAATAATAATAATAATAATAATAATAATCCATATAGCGCTTTTTAAGATTTTCAAATACACTTTACATGTTACATTAAGACACAGCTACGTGTCATAGGTCTCATTTCAAGGGAAAACACTGAAAGCCAACAGCCAATGACACGGTACTCCTTAAAATTAGCAAATTTGTTTTATCCGTATAATCTTTTTTTAATGTTACTCATTCTGTAATTACCACGACGGTTACACAATAAATAGTCAATGAAACTACAATAACGACACTCTCAGTACCGTCTCAGTACTCACCCCCAGTCCGTTGGTGACCACGTAGCTACACTTGAAGGAGCAGTTGAGCAGATCCCTGGTCAGTTTCTGAAGAAGAGCCCCTCCGGACCCGAAAGAAATGTTCTCAATGGACCACTTGTGTTGCTTCATGCCCTCCACGATCTGCGGGAAAAACACGCGCGGCGACATTATGCGAGGGATGCCACCTCCTGCTACCCAAGCCCGTTGCGTCATAACGTGCATCTCTACCTCTTGCAGTGTGTTGATGTCCACCCCGTCTCCTTGTATGACTCGGATGTAAGGAGGGAGAACCTTAAAACCTTTGGAGTTCTCCACCGGTTGAAACTTCTTACCCAAGATCTCCAAAACCTGACGGAAGGAAAATAAGAGTAGAGAGACGGGGGGCGTTAAGTTTCCAGGTTTGTTTTGAGATTCTAGTCGAAGGGCCGCACCTTCAGGACGGTATCGAGAGGGTCTCCCGAGTCGGGCCGGACCACCAGCGGGGCGTTGGCACTGCGCGCCTCGATCAGCGACCGGAGGTCTTCTCCCCAGATCTTCTCGCAGGCGTTGTAGATGTCGTAGCTGTCGCTGACGATGGATACCGGCACGTTGGGGAACTGCTTGATGATGTGCTCGAAGGCATCTTTCTCATGGTCCTTCCCCCACGCCGTGATCGTGCTGCAGGGAGAACGGCAGAGCCATCCTTATGCTTTGTAATTGTTCTTCAAAAACTTTTAAACAAAAGATTCACAGGCAATTTTGCAATTGTGCAAGACATTAAAGATAGAAGAAAATGTATATCTGTTTGGAAGCTAAATAGTAAGAGAAAGAAAAGCACATAAAAAAGGTAAAAATATCATTAGAAAAAAAAAAAAAAAAAAAAAACTAAAGACAGTCACTGGGCTCTCTCCAAAGGGTAATACCACCGGTCAGCCACAAGAGGGCAGTGCACTCAATGAAGCCAGTGCTGGTGTAGCTACCTAAGATACCAGATTTTTTAAATGAACGTATATATTTAAACAAACTTAACCAGTTAAAACACAGTTTCTGTAATATGTGTGGAGGTTATGAGGTATGTGGAATTACAACAGAACGGCCTCAAACTTGTTTGTTGTTATATTTTTTTTAAGTAGCTTCCGTCTTCCATGTCAATTTTTTGTAAATCTCAGGTGTTAATTTACATTTGTGCAGCCATATTTGTAAAAGTACTTGACTTCTCTTCACAGGGCATTTCCAACACACGGAGCATTCACACTAAACAATGGAGAACAACGTTTGTAAAGAATCAAAGTGGAATTTCACTGTGACTCCTCCTCCCCCTGGGGCAGCAACCACGCTGACTTTAGGAGGGGGCCATTACATAATGGTTACCACGGCAACTTCCGCGACCATCCCACAATGCACTGGTGCAAGGAAGAATAGTGCACTGAAGCAGCAGCAACTATCCCGGTGGCAAGGAAGAAGCGACTGTGTGCATGGGAGCGAAAGCGCGCGCGTGTGTGTGTGTGTGTGTGTGTGTGTGTACCTGTGCTCTGCAGCAGGCACTGAGAAGCCCGGCACAGGGTCCTTGGTGCCGTAGTACTTCTTAATGACTCCGATGCCGGCAACCGTGTCCGTGCCCTTGAAGTTGACCAGATGGGCGGAGGCCCCGATGCCTGCAGTCTGCAAATAGGAGGGGGGTGGGGGGTGTAAAAGTGAGCATGTGACTTCACCTTAACACCACCTACTGTATTGGATGTGTAGGTGTACCTCTTGTGAGGAGACGCCCCTGTAGCCAAAGTCGTGTAGTTTATATGCGAGTCCCTCCAAGTTCCCGGAGGTCTCCATGAGGTACTTGGCGAGGATCTTCTTCTGCTCCCTGGAGTTGGTTGCCACGGTGATGGGGTACCAGACCTGAACCAGAATGGTCTGATGGAGGGAGGAAGAGGAGCTTTTTTTCAGGCTATCGCAACATTTTATTTCAACGGTTAGTTTCTTCTAATTTCCCACGTGTACCTTGTTTTCAAAGCCTATTAAAACAAGAAAATCAATGATAACATCGAGAACCAGAACATCACCGAACTGACCACATGTTTCGGTCCAATAATCCTGCTTTCCCAGTATTCAACTGCTATTAAAACCCCAAACCCAACGTGTTCATTGCTAACTCAGTAAAGGGAAACATTTCTCGATGTCTCATGTCAACTCCGGACCAGAACCACAGATTTTAATATCCAAACAAGTGGCTCATCTGTACTCACCTCCCGGGAGATATCATGAATACACACTTTATTCTATCACGAGTGTACACAATGTGTGTGTGCGTGCGTGTACATATATAAATAAAACGTATGATACGGGTAGCTTACATCACTTTATCATGCATTTCTGGTGAAAAGAAAATCAATCAATCTAATACTGTGAACACCGGATCACACGACAACATGAAGCTGATGCTCTTACACAATTACATGGAGCTTTTGCGACATTTCATGACTGTGAAAGTGTCAAACCAGAGCGCAAGCACAGCAAACATCTGTGCACACTGGATGTAAAGCCGTCCTTCCTCCTCACAGTGACGCACATCTGCACACTTCCACTTCCAGTCCCTCACTTGACTTTCATTTCATTTATTTATTTATTTGTACACACTAATCAACCCATGGGTAAATGTGTTAACATTCGCGAAGGCTTTGCATTTCTTCTTTTCACCCAATAACCCTGAGCAAGCACACGCAACCTCAGACTAGTCACAATATAAACCATAATATGGACTCATGTGACCACCAGAGCAAGGCCAGCGACACGCACACGCACACACGCACACACACGCACACACACTTCTCGGTCAGCGTCCCAGAACAAAATGGAGGGAGATAAGGAAGGAAAGGGGGGAGGGTGTGTGTGGAGTATCCAAACAGTGTGTCAGTGTGTGTGTGTGTGTGTGTGTGTGTGTGTGTGTGTGTGTGTGTGTGTGTGTGCGTATGCTCTTGGCTATGGGTGACCTATTCCCCTGTCATTGGTGTTTGTGTCTTTATAGTAGAGCGTCTGTGTATCAAGTTATAGATCCCAATCTAGTCAATCAGGAAACACTGGGCTTGAGAAACCTGCTTCAGATTCACACCTCAAGAGAAATATTCCTTTCTATAATATTTCAAAAGCAAATTTTCTTCTCTTTTTTCATGAATGGATCCAAACCAAAAAGGCAGCTTGTCGTTTTCCGTTTTATGATCTTCCGGGTAATTGCGGCATTGGCCAGAGGTCAAACGCCGTATTTATGATCGGCGCCGACATGATGAAGAGGATCGAAGAGGAGAGAGGAGAGCGTCAGTCGAGGAGAGCGGTTAAGCGAGAGGGAGACGGAGAAGAGAGAGAGAGAGAGATTGCTCTCGGTAAACGAATTTAATTCTGCCGAGTCACTGAGGACAGTCTGTTCATGCGGCATTAAGTTCATGTGATCTCCTTCATCTCGGAGAGAGGGGCGGGGGGAGGGGCGAGGGGGGGCGGCTCACACACTACATTAGCTCATGTCATAAAGGCAGCACTTAGAAACCAGTCCGCCTGCACCAGAGCCCCAAAAATAATCCATTTCTCTTGCAGGCTAACCCGTAGCGTTTGGGAGTTTTAAAACACGCTTTGACACGACAGACGGTCACAGGGGCTTTATGTTCACGGATGTCACCCGATCACCGCACCGCAGGAGGAGGAAAGGCGGGGTTTGTCTTATGAGAGGAGGAAATGAAGGCCGCTCTTGTGCCTGTACAGTTAATACGAAAAAATACAAACTGGGACCTGATGCGAGAATATTCTGAAGGCTTTAAACTGCACTGAAGCAGCCACTGTACAAAAAGACAAAGAAAGATGGCTTGAAACTCAGCCTTCCTCTCTGTGAAAAGAAATACAATTATTTAGTCGACACCGAACAGGGATTTGCTTTTGACCCGACTCTCTCTCGTTCTCCTCCGCCAATCCGTATGAATGACTCGTCTACAGCTGTAGTACATCTCTGAGTCGTGATTACGCAATAAACCCCGACAGGGCGGTGATTCTGGGAGATTTAAGGGGAGATAAGAGGCGCCGTTCGGAGCGCTGCCAAGCCAAACAGTTAATGGCTTTTTATAAAACTGTTAACACTGCATTGTAATAAAAAAGGGCATCAATGTTGCCAGTATATTTTGCAATCAATAATCAACCTAAAGCTCGCCATTAAAACTTTTCTTATGGGAGGCCATATGGGGGAGACGTTCACATTCACTTTCAACTTTACAAAGTTACTCCAGAGATGAAGAACATTTTGAAGCAGCTGAGGCCACAGTATGTTCTTTTATTCCTGCGTGTAAGAAAACACTCACCACAATTCAACCGAGAGCATTTCTTTTGTTAGACCCCACCCAGGACCCACAATAATTGACCCGCCATCCATTCTGGGAACAGAGAATAAACAAATCAAACCTACCTCCACCCAGTTGGTGAGCCAGTAGCATTCAGGGTCGGTGCTCTCCACTGTGAACAGAACATTGCCTCGAGGAATGACACTCCCCTCTGGCACCGCCTTGATTTCAATAGGCAGGTGTCCATTGTATTTCTGCAAAACACACATACGCAAAATATCCCACTCAGAATCAGAGTCACACTGGGGCAGCCGTTTCTCCTGGGCTTGTGCAGACTGTGTGGCCTGAAACATGGAGAGTGGCACTGGAAGCAATTCAGTTCCTGGTGAGATTTGATCTCGAAAAAGTAGATTTTACAGACAGAAATCCTGCATTTTCATAACTAGTCTGAGATAAATAAGTGTTGCCTTTTCATCCTGAATAACAGGCAATGGATGCAACAAAAAAAAAGTATCTACAAATAGCCGAGCACAGGTATGGATAACACTGTCGAGCGTGAACATGTGTGTGTGTGTGTGTGTGTGTGTGTGTGTGTGTGTGTGTGTGTGTGTGTGTGATGATCAACGTGATACAAGTCATTTGCGAAAAACAGGACTTCCAGCTCGAGAGCTCGTTTAGCAATGTGGTAGGAGATGGAGCGGGGAAAACTGATTTAAAAAGAAAGAATAGTTTATTAACACTTCTCCTCGCTTGAGAATACTTCAGTGAAAGGCGCCGCGCTCTCTCCAAGGTGCTGAAACAGCATCTCTCAATAACCAGAAGTAATGTATGCACATTGTCTTGGATATAGAACATGACTGAGATTCATTTTTAGCGGCTGAAACGGTTTATTATCTTATGATAGTTACTAGTTAAGATGCCATCTCCTCCCATTGAAAACCACTGGTACCTGTGAGTATCTAAATACACTCTATGAACATTGTCTCACTAACCCGAAGGGAGTTTTGTACAACTGCCAAGTATCACCCTGAAAATATAAATATATATATTTCAAAATACCTCCAAAATGTAGTTCCACCCCTTCTCGTTGAAAACGTCATCCTGGAAGTGTTCTCTGTATACCTCCTTCGCCTCCTGGATCTTCTCTGGGGTCACTACCTTTCCTAGAGGGGATAGAGGGAAAAGGAAGGAGCACACAAAGTCACTACTAGTAAAGTAAAGTAAAGTAAAGTGCATACGTGTCTGTAAAGCCACACATTGCAAGTGTTGTAATGGTTTGTACAGTTCAGATTGTGTGTGATTTAACACAAATAAGATATATACTGTGTTGATATGTGAGATTTAAGCTGTCACCCTTTGATCAGAGCCAGGCTAGCAGTTTCCCTCCAGTCTTTGTGCTAAGCTACGCTAACTGGCTGCTGGCTCCATCTTTGTTTTCTTTCTTTTCTTTTTCATTAAGATCTTTGTTTATCACTGAAATACTTTCCACTCTGGGAGAATGACTGAAAGGCCGTGTCCATGTGAACCAATAAACCTGCTTGATAGTGAGCTCTCTTTTTTAACCTCACACGCCTCACACGCCTGCTTTCACCGGGTCTCTCTTCCTTTATCCAGGACAATTCCCACTGCACCTCTCCCACAACGAAAGTAGAGTTGGAAAGATTTTTTTTAAAAGACTCATGATGCACACTTATGGTTTTATAAGCCCGGGATCAAGGATGCATCTCTAATAGTCGGGCTAATCATTGAGCGCTGACGGACGCTGGCTGCAGACAGCTGGTCTTTCTCCCTCATACGGAGAAGGAGCAGCTGTGCTTTTGTCTTCCCTCTCCCTCTCTTTTTCGCGCTGGCTCCCTCTCTCCCTCTCTCCCCCGCACCTCTGCGATCGCACCATGAAATCCCCTTAAGAGACAGGAGGGAGATGCATTCTTTCTTTCTCTCGACTCCCTCTCTTTCCGCCGCTCTCGCTCTCTCCCATGCCCCCCAGGATCACACGGACAAACTCAAACAGTCACCTTTACAAACTTGAGTTAATTGGAGCGTAGAAGTTGAACGTATAACACTTTGCCTCATCTCAGCCCCTTCTCACTTAATTATTTTTTCAATCTTCTCAACCTGCTGGCTTTGTGTTATTCTCTGTCTAATCAAAGCGAAGCACTTTGTAATCTCCTGCTTTTTTCTTATTCTTTAAGTCAGTAAAAGGACGCAGCTGCCCTGCTGAAGCCTCCTTTAATAATTGCAGTGAATCTTGAGCCCGCTCCGAGGATGCAGCGCTGCAGCCGACCCTGCGCCGCCGTGACCTTGTTCTGGAGGGGGGAGGGCAAAAAGATAAAACGCTCCGACGGGGAACAATAACTCATCACTGGTCGGCTCCCACACAATGTGGGTGAAAGCTTTACGTGTACAGTTGGCTGGAATAAATGAAACGCCTGGGGTATGTTAACCATATTTAAAATCGGTTAAGGTGACTTGGAACATAGAAACCTGCAGTTATTAAGTCTGTTAGTGTATGAAGCTCCTCCTGGTTTGGAGGTGTCGTGCTGGAGGGAACTAATATGAACTATTGATAAACTGTCAAATTTATTGAATGTATTTTAACTCTAAATCTGTCCTTCTGGTCACATGACATCTATTGTTCTGTCCATCCTGGAGAGGGATCCTCCTCTGTTCTCTCCTGAAGGTTTCTCCCCTTTTTTTTCCCCCTGAAGGGTTATTTTGGAGTTTTTCCTGGTCCGATGTGAGGTTTTGGGACAGGGATGTCTATGTGTAGATTGTAAAGCACTCCGAGACAAATTTGTAATTTGTGAAATTGGGCTATCCAAATAAACTGAATAACACGGGTCACTTGAGTGGGGACTTACCTTTCAGGTACTTGTTGAGGATGTACTGCAGGCCGTAGAAGACGGTCTTCTCATATTTGACTTTTCTGCTTTTGGTGGAATCGGTCCTCCTCTCGCGGCACTCGAAGTACGAGTACACTTTACTCGTGTTGGGGGGGTACTGTTTGTAATGCGTTACCTGCGGAGACGGAAAAAACACGAGACGTGATGAGCAGGTAAAACGATGGAGACGAGTACTGACAGAAGAACATGGGACACACACACACACACACACACACACACACAGGATAGGCTGCCATGTGAAGATTTAGCAAGACCCTCTTTACGTGTGAAAGTGTTGGCAATAGGCCAACGCTGCCCTGAAACAACAACAACTAACACCGTACACGACTTTGAGCACCATCGCACATGAGCACATTTTTTTGTCTTACAGGTTGTCGTTTTTTTACCCTTCCTGCACACATACGCACAAGATGAAGTCACTCCCTGGACTAATATGTACGTTTGAGTCAGGTCTTGCGAAACCGTAGTTTGGAAGTTTCACAGAGTATTGTGTAGAATACTGGATGGACTCGCCTTTCAGGAGGAACTGACGAAACCTTTTATTTAAACGCTGAAACGCTTCAAAGATTATAGTCTAGTTTTGTATATGCCAGATAATATGCAAATTGAGTCCACACGTCTGAACACGTGCACAGATTTTGCGTACGAAAATGCAACAAAACAAATTCAGGCAAATTAAATTAAATTGCAATGCATGGAAAGGGAAGGAGTGCAAATTGACAAACTCACTTCCCACAGACACTTTTGAGAACTATTCAACAACAACTAAAAAAATTACAGAGCTGCCAATGCCGTGAATATCTTGATTGGAATAAAAAAAAACAGTTCAACAATAAACCCATTAATAAATCGTGTTAGACCAAATACTACAATGTCATAATCGGGGTAAACACATAAACGCACGTTCTCCCTTAGTCTATATTAATCAGAAAGCAACAATTTCAGTGTAATTTCAGTGTGTTTCCAGTGATCTTCTTATCTAAGGTAAACGGACTGATCCCTGAAACAGGGATAGCTCAAATCAAATCTGTGGGATCACGACTGCGTCGGACGTGCCCAGACATGTTTCTCACACTCAGACAAAACTGTTTTAGACATCCGCTTTCAATATCCAGTAATGTATATTTTAATGTTTAGTGGTGAGACATTTACAACCGCAGGTGTCCATAGACGTCAAGGATTCAATCGAGAGAGAGAGAGAGAGAGAGATTAAACGTCTCTCTTGTTCTGCCTGTTTTGTGATGTACATGCCTAAAAGGAGGATCAGAGTTGCACAGAGCCACAACGTTTGTGTGGTAGTGAGCGCTGAAGATTGAATATCACACGGCGTGATAAAAAAACAGTTTACAGAGGTCGGGGCTGATATAAAAGAATAATTTTTTGGCATTTACAAACAAATAAGTACTTACCGGCATTGTTACAAGAGATATAGATACATAAATGTATCATGCAAGGAGGGCTTGGTTAGCGGACTTGCACGCTAATCGGTGTGACATTTAAGAACAAGCCCATAAAAGTCACTTAAATATTATTTAGGTGTTTTGTATGAGGAGAAAAGAAGGTATACAGGAATACAACCGAGGTGTAAACAATGTTTATGTAGGAGTCACAGATATAAACCTGTGCATATGGTCTAGCATTCTGCATGGAGGGGTGCAAAGCAAACGCTCGCTCTTCAGCTTGGGAAGAAGACATAAATGTCAATGACCTACTCAGTTTCTTTGGCCCTTGTGTCCGTCCTTTAGAGGACTCAAAATAGAGTCAAGGACACATTCACTGGTCCACATGCTAAAGTATAACACTAACAATTTATCATCACAAAACAGTCTAGTTTGCAAGGCAGACACTCGGCAGACCTCGTTGTGTATTATCTAACGTCGTTATTCACATATTCACCAACATAGTAGTGCAATGCCATGTAATGATAAAATGGAAACTGATGATGTAGCCAGAAAAATGTCACCTGATATAAATGTGGACTAATGCCAACAAACGTGTGTTGCCGTTTTTCTCCAAGGCGATGCAGGAACAATGAGACGCCGCCCTGTAGCGCGTTACAATATTCAACAGCAACAATAAACGCACGCATGGGTATGCGTGCGTTTCCAAACAATAGGCGAGTTTGGCTTTGTAGCCGAAACACAAAAACGCCTTCTGTCCCTCTCTACAAATGGCATCGCACTCTCACGCACAGACAACATGCTATACAATACGAACCTTTCAGAGGAAACAAGGCACACCCAAACACGTGGTACACACAGGTGTGGTGAGTTCACACATGATGGGAACTCAGGTGCTCAGACGGCTGGCCCCAGATGACTGACTGGTAGAGTACGGTTTAGTTTCACGTCAGCCGGGTATGAACACACAGGCGCTCGTTCCATGGAAAACACGGAGCGGGACATTTGATCAGAATCTCCATTTGGACACTTAATTAATTTGACACGACCAGAAACTAATGTTTTTGTTCACCAAAGTTCTGCTTTAGATTAGCGTCTCTCCTTAAGTGCTATGAAAGCAATTGAGGGATATTTTAAAAAAGCGATGCTTGACCTTCCCAATTCCTTTAAAGGAAAAATCTCCTAATAATTCCTAAGCCAACCTCTCAAGACTAATCAGGAACCTTGAAATCATGTCTACAAGTGGAGATAAGCTTTGAACAGATCTGAGAAATCATGAAAATGAAACCAAAACAAGACATTTCCAAGAAATGGAAACAGTATCCAGTTTTGGTTTTGTCTTGGAAACTAAGTAAATATCCTGGAATTAAAGTCCAGGTAACACAAATATGTATTACCCTTCTAATCGCAACAATATTCACCCTATTTTGCACACTATCCAGATATATATATATATATATATATATATATATATATATATATATATATATATATATATATATATATCATTTTATTTTACAGTGTTTTATTTATATTTACATATATGTTGTGTATATGCTGTGTATATATACACATATATATTTTATTTTATGTTATTTTGTATTTTATATTTCACTTTGCACACTTTACTTTTTGCACTGTCACTTTCTTTCTTTCTTTCTTATATTTATATTTTATTGTGTTTAGTTTTATCGGACTGCTTCTGTTGTCACCAAATTTCCCCTTGGAGATTAATAAAGTATATTTCATTCATTCATTCATTCATTCATTCATTCATTCGACACTGAATCATTTATTTTATAAATCTAAAAGAGCTACATCTTTGTAAAAAAAAAGTCAAATGATATCTTAAATATGCAAGGACATCTGAGGGGAAAGCAATCTCCTCTACATGATAAAGCACCCGTCTTAAATGATAGACCTTGGGAAAAGACCTCCGATCAAAAAGTCACACATTTTGTGAGCCTGACTGAGAATCAAAAAGAGTGCATTACAGGTTCATTAAAATGTACTTCTTCATTACTCTGAGAGAGATGTATTATAAAAAAGCATTCTTCTAAATAACCCAGTCTGAGCTTTCGATACAGTAAACAATTATATGTGTGTGTACACTGACCAAGTAATAGCATTGCCAGGAAATGTAATTAATAAAACCATTAGTAGTAATGAGTGTGCTGTTCATGATCACAACAGAAGAGGTGTCAGGAATTGTGGATGGATATGTTTAAAATGATGTCTGGAAGCACAACCCATTACATACCTGCAAACTCATGAGGGGTGAAAAAGGTGACAACGGGGGGGGGGTGCAGGTGACTTTTTTGCTGTTGTCTCCACACCACATCCACGTTGTTTGATGACACCTCAAAGCTTTTATAACTAGTCTTTTGATTGTTCTGACCGCAAATCTAAATAATAACACAAATTTTAAGAAAAAATATCCTCTGAATAATTTAGTGATCGGGCCCTAATAATAGTAATAACAACTTTACATTATCATTATATATAATATGGTTAAAGTCATTCATGAACAAACTTCCTTTTTTATTACTTGTGTTCTTTGCTATGCTGTGAGCCTGTTCCATGATTCTGATCCATAAGTCTGTTCCATGATTCTGTTCCATGATTCTGTTCCATAATTCTGTTCCATGATTGTGTTCGAGGAGCCTGTTCCTTCGATATGCCTCATCAAAGATGTTCTATTGCGAAGATCTCCCACATAACATGTTCTCTGTCTTTCACTCCAATCTCATTTTTTGCAGGTATGCTATTAGTTTTTCTGGACCTTTGAGGACGTGCACAATGATCACACCACTTCTTGTAATAATCAGGGTTCATAACAATGTAATAGATAATTCTGAATCTTTTTAGTTTTAATACGAGTCTCATGTTGTGTGTCCTTCAAACTTAATCGTTGCCCTTCTGTCCACCGACACCATCGTGGATTGCCATCACATGACTGCTGTGCATGGCAACAGGCCTGGCGAGGTTCCCGGCAACCTCTTGCTACGTGCGATTTCTGCAAGTGCATTTGTCTCCGGCTTTCATTGTCGGTTTAGCAGGAAGTCTCGTTGCACTTTAACGCCACCCAATATGTGCCAGCGATGCTTTGAAAGCAGACTATTAAAATGTCGCCTCAAAGGCACCGGGCGTCTCAAGTATCACAACTCCGTTACCAAAGCAAGCTAGCGGGGGGGTCACGAGAGGCTACATAACCCCGAAGTGACGTGCACGCAGACTCTCTTGATTTTTCAGTTTTGATTACCCGAAAGTGAAGCATTACTGTGTGGCTAGTCACACGCTGGCTACCATTGATCCTGACTGAGCTCTTGAATGATATGCAGTCCATCGGGCTATCCTCCCAGCACTTGCTAGCCAGCCGCTAATATTATCTAATATTAATAATGATATATCTATTTTTTATATATAGCAATCCTTTTGCGCTCACTATGAGCTCTAGCTAATAAAGCTAACTTCATGCCACTACGAGAAGGAAACCCGATGGCGAACTGCAACAACCGACGATGTTATATAGCTAACGCTAAACGTTGAGGGACATTAGCTTAAAGGGGGAGGGGGCTTTTTGAATGTGGTACCCTGACTGCTGAACTGGCCCTCTCCTCCTCTTCCTCCTCCTGGCTATTCGGCCTGCTGCGAGCCGACGTAGACCCGCCACAGAGAGAAATCGGACGGCCTTAGGACTGGTGATGAAACCACCTTGACTTAATATGCTTTCCTCCATCAGCCCCCTCCCGCCCCCTCCCTGGCCTCCACCCCCGTCTGAAACCTCCATGCGCGTGGTCACGTTACCTTGTATGAATCGGTCGCCAGCAGTATGTTGAAGTCGCTGTCTCTGTGCTCCATTTTTGCCCCCGTTGGTTTTGAGTCGCAGCTGTCAGTGGGTCGCGCGCGTCGCTGCCGAGGACTCCAGCCTGCTAGTGGAGCTGTGCGTTGGGGGAAGGAGGAGAAAGGGAAGGACGAAACTGAGGGGCGGGGCGGGCTGTGACGTCACAAAAGGTTCGGCTTTCCTCGGCTATATTCGGGTTTAACCAAGTTTAACCAAAGACCGTCTGTAGTCAAGATGATCACTCAACCATGAAAGAGAGACATCAAAGCGTCCATACGATTATTTTTATATCATCTAGTCATAAAAAAAACATCATTTGAAACATTATTTCTAACAACTTTCTAATTGTGTGCCACCAGATGTGATTTTGTGGTACAAGTGAGAACATAACATCAGCCAAGTAGCTAATAAACAAAGTTAATGCCGTGAGAAAAGTAGAGAAATTGAGCACTTTGCTTAAAATTCCAGTCAGACGTGATGCACGGACAAGTCATTCTGATGTGCAGTGTTCACACTCGGCAGAAGGGGGCAGTGTTGGTCATCGAATGATGTACAATATGTTATAATATATATATAAACCTCTCTTGGATGTAGCCAACTCGAGTCCCTTGAGGTATCTTTCCTGTTCATTTTATTGAGTTGTATAATATCCATGTGTTTTAATCATTACATTATCGAGGTGAAAATATACTGAAAGTGACTCTTTTTTTCTAGAGCTGGTCTACCTATAACATTCATACTTTTGGCGATAACGAGCTTTGCACTTAAAACCATACAACTTGCCAGATACTCTCCAGACTTAAATAGTGATGCACAAACTGTCAGGCTTCAAGTGAATTACACAGAGCACCAGTGATCCACCCGTCGGGCTGACAGCAACCATTGTGACAGCCGTGTCACGTGTGATGTGCCCTGCCGAGCCCCGCGCTCACTTAGCGGGACGGTGAGAGATTCCATCCCGCTGGACCGACACTTTCCTCGGCCCGTGGCAGCGAATCTCCCGACTGTCTGCTACCCGCGAAGGGCGGAGCTAACTGCGGGACAACTTCACATTTCCGCATTTCAACCAACAAAAAAAAGACTTTTCTTTTAGACAAGAGGGACACTTGGGTAATTAGTGTGCGATAGTGCTGCAGCTGCTTTCAGTCGTACACGTGCCCAAAGTTGAGCACGTGTAGTTTCGGTCACATGATGTCAAGCCTGACAAGACACAGTGCCAGCTGGCAGGTGCCGCCTAGCTCTTCTGAAGGATAATAACTCGCTCCGGAGCTGACAGAGGTGCAGACATGTTGAAATTAAAGCCGTATTTTGACCTGCAAAGAGATGTGGCGTCTGACCTCTTCCGGAAAGAGGCCTCGGTGTGCAGGGTGGCAGGTGAGGCGTTCAGGGGTCCACGGTCAGCTCGGCGTCTTTTTCAGGGTCAAGCTGTAATATTGTCAATATTGTAATCATTGTATTGATTTGACGAATGGGCAGCTACAAATGCTGGATGTCAGGGTTAAGTTCAACCCATCACTGTTGGTTCGGAGTCCAGAGTGAATCTAACTGTGTTGTAAATTAGTGCAAATTGTGCGAAACTGCATAACATGCCATCCAATGTGAATATCTCAGTTGACATCTATAGTTTTAACTTCAAAAAGTAGATAAATAATATGATGTAAATACCAGTAGATGGAGCTATTTACTTTTCACATCTCCTTTCTAAATACTGTGTTAAGAGAGCAAGTCAATTGAGTACATATTTCGTCGTGACGTAAAACGTTGCAATGATGGAGCAACATTCAAAATCGAAAAAAGAAAAGCTGTAGAAAATCTAATGTACTTTATGAAGGTTATGAATACACTGACATATCTGAAGTTGGAACAATCCAGCAACTACAAGCCCATTTTTAATTGGAGAAAGTTTAATACGATTTTAATGGAATACGGATTATTTAATTTCCAGTCACAGTAACGGTTACACATTAACATAAATAAGACGAACATATATATTTATATACACTTATATTACAAACTCCCTCCTGACTTCTCAGACACGCCATAACAAATGTGTTAAAAGTTATGCAGCATCGCATTATCATAACGATATACAGATTTCTGTTATATTATTCATTGACACATTTGGGCACTTGTGTAATAATACGTTATCATACAGTAAAAACCCTCTAAATATTCAATAGCATAACACTTATGTTCACCATGAGCAGCGGCAGGGATACAAAACAACTATTGAGGGCACACTACGATATGATGAGACGTATGGGTTCATAACACTGATTCTGTGTCTGCAGAATACTCTGGAGCAGTGCACACGTTTATCCTAAACATTGAGAGAGACGGGGGCATCCTTTACTCGTGGAAGGTAAGTCCAACATGTTGGCACTGTTGATCAAGTATTTCCTTTTATTGAATGTATTCGTTAAGTCAGTCATGTTGTGCAGATTGTCTTGTCTTTTTTTTGCACAATATACTGTTTTGTGTTTGTTTGTCTTGCTCCAGTGTAGCATCTGAGTATCTTATGTATGTTAGATACAACATTACATGAGTACTAATTGCTGAGTATTCTATATCTGCTCTCCCAGTCTTTTATTCGATTCATAACGAGGAAAATATTACAATCCCAGAAGCCATTTACTCCAGCATTCATCATCAAATGGACACCGCTAAAAACAACAACAACAATATTCTTTTATGCAGATTCCCATGTAATTCTGCTTGACATTTTTATGAAAACCTTGGATTTCTTGCTAGAATACTTTTAACTCAACTTTTTTTTATTATAAGAGCCACCAAAAAGTCTGTGGGTTTAGTCGGTTAAAGACTGTGTGCAGCCAGCAAAGAGGAAATAATCTCTTATTTTGTGCAAAGTTCACAGCTTTGTTCATGTGCGCCTCTGCTTTGGGACTTCTGAATCCCAACAAGTGGTGAATTGTCCATTTGAGGTGAAACAGGTCTATTTAGGAGAATTAGCAAGGTCAGCCAAGGTAATGAAGAGGTCACGCTTGACGATCCACACATGTCAATGTGGTGAAAGTAGATTTACCCAGTCTGGACAGATTAGGATTATCTATTTTAGAGTTTGATTGATTTAATGACTACTTGGACAGGGAGCAACAGGGACCACCAGGATTGGGAAGTATGACTCCAACACCAAACAGAACAAGGTACAGTGTGTGTGTGTGTGTGTCCCACATCGCCTTTACTTTAGTGCTGCACATTTTGCTATTCTGCAAGCATCTTTTCCCATGTGACTGTATTCTCTCCAACAGCTCCTGTACACATTTGACAAGCTGGTGTGTATCAGCAGCTGTTCCCTGAACAAGGAGGAGACGCTGTTAGGTAAACCTCTTAGTAGATAATGAATTACCAGCAAATACAACAAATAGGTCTTCTTGACCCCACATTAGGGAATTAAGTGAACAACCCATTTCGTAATTACCAAAAGAACAAAGCCAGGGACACAGTTTGGGGCACATTATTGACCGTGATGGTGCCAAATCATAGTTAAAGAATTGCTCATTTAAAATCTATATCAAATATGTCACAAGACACCTTGCCTGTGTTTTTTTTCTCCTTTTTCCTCCTCTCAGCTGTCAGCTTGGCACAAGACACCAGAGGAGAGGGGCGCTGCAAACCAAGTAACACCTCATTCTCTTTATTTTATTCTCAGACCTTGACATCCAGCACTTATGTTGCATTTTTAATTTTTCTCCTCGCACTCTTTTTCGTCTTAGTCTCCAAGTGTCTAACTCTCCTGATCGAGATCCACCCCATCAACAACACTAAAGTCCTCAAGGCAGTAGACTGCAGGGTCAAAGTGCAGGTAGTGTGTGTGTGTGCGTATGAGTGTGTGTGTGTGTGTCATGAAGCTTTTATTGCAGCCACAAGTTGAAGTTGCAATTTCGGTGCAGCTGCATTAACGATGTATGAGTGCCATAGCCATTTCATTTTACAAGCTCGCTGAAAGGGCTCTGACCTGTGGTTTCCATACTCTCTTTCACTCACTTTATCACATTATATCTTTCTCTTTATCTCAGCGACGTCTCTTCACTTATTATTTATGTATATTGATCAGCTGCGGCTGTCGTCCTTACTGTTGGTTGCTTGTCATATTGAAAAACCATAAATGTAATTATATGCCTGAGATTGTTTCAGGGCTGCATTTAAAATATGAGAATTCAGCAGATAGATTTCGCCATCTGGTAACTGAAACACCAGATGCTGACTCGGGTTTTTCTGTGGCTGTCCCTATAGTTCCTCAATTCCGAAGCAGACAGGAGATCAGTGCTGGAGAGCCACCTGCTGCTGCTCACTGAGGACGGATGTGAGTCCGCGTGCCCTTATGCAAGTCTGCCAGTTTGAGCATTGCTTCTTTTAATCTTTAAAGAAACAGACCATAATGTTAAAGTATAAATAATCTGGCTTGTAACATTGGGAGGAGAACACATTGGACACCGTTTTCTTTATGCATGTATGCCTGTGCTTTTCAGATGTGGACCTCTATCACGTTCTGCTGACTAAACACGAAGGTTATAGAGTGGTACGTTGGACTCTGCATTCACCGCATATCTCCCTCTTTCTTTAGCTTGAAGCAAACGGTAAACTGTGGATTCTTCACACAGTTTAAGTGTAAATTGCATTGCGAATTGCAGTTTCTAAGAGGTATAAATTCTGCACATATCTCACGATCGATCAGAAAAAGAAGGCTGAAACGTATTAAGATAAGCCGGTGCAGAGAGTATTCATGGTTTTGACCTAATTCTCCAACCGTAAACTGGATTGTGTCTGGTGCCCTCCTGGGGAGCTTTGCATTATTAAACCCAGTGAGTCTCTAAAGATGAATATCAATGTGTGTGCGTGAACCAGGTGATGGCGAACCCCGAGCGTTTGTCCAAAACCGCAGAGAGAATAGTGGAGGACTTCTGTTGGGCTCAGTGGGACGCACACACACAGAGAGTCTACTACGTCACTCATGGTCTGACACACACGCAGGCATGTACAACTTTATATAGTCATAAAAATACTCTTATATATACACTAACGTTCAAAAGTTTGGGGTCACCGAGAACATTTTGTGTTTTCCATGAAATCTCACACTTTTATTTATTAAATGAATACATTATTAATACAAAATATAGTCAAGACATTGACAAGGTTAGAAATAATGATTTTCATTTGAAATATTAAAGTTGTTCTTCTAACTTGTCGCTCAAAGGAAGGCCAGTTTTAAAGCTTCTCTCACAAGCATAACTGTTTTCAGCTGCGCTCACATAAAAAGAGTTTCAATGTCAAGGAATAATCTGTTTGTGGAAAATGCTAATGCTATTTTTAAAAAAGTGTTTCAAGGGGGTTCTAACCCTCTGCTAGTCTTCTCAGACAATAACACAAAACTGGAGATGGGCCTCTACACACCTCTGTAGAGATTTCATTAACAAACAGAGAATAGTCATTTACCACATTAACTATGTATAGAGAGTATTTCTAATTCATTTAATGTCATTTTCATTGGAGAAAACTGAAAAAAGGTGGAAAAAGCACTAAGTGACCCCAAACTTTTGAACGGTAGTGTGTATATATAGCATGCAAGTCATTCACTTTCAACTTTAGGTGCACTGAATAACACAGGCTCTGGATCATGTGTGCTTCACAGGACAAGTTCCTGATGCGATGTGTTCAGTTTTACCCCAACCGTAACTGTGAAACGGTGGTAAGTCATATGTCTTTTGATGTAATTAATTACTTGTCTTGTGTACAGGTTTTTGCCATATATTACTGTTGTAAGATCATTTATTACTGTTGCTTTATGTTACTGTCCCACAGTTGGAACTCCCATTAGATTTGCCTGCTGATTTTCTCCGCACAGTCAAGTAAGACCATGAATACAAGTACAGTATAAATATGGAAATATCTTTTCTCAGCAGATACTTTCTTCTATAGTCTGTTTTCTTTGGATGATTTTGACTTGTACCTGCACTCAAAGACACGAAGATGAATGTGTGTACACTGTACACGTCTTGTGCTGTTCAAGTATAAATTTGCTACACACCTTCATCATGTCTGAGGTTGAAAATACCCCAAATAGCGTGTGTGTGTGTGTGTGTGTGTATGTGTCCAACAGGTTTGTAAATTTGGGTTTTGACCATTTCCACATGGAGCGACCAGAGCAGGAGCCCGTTAGGATAAAAGTGTTCACAAACAGAATAGGTAACATACACACACACATCCATCTTTGCATGAATGACGTGTTCTCACACATAATGTGTATGTCCTCACAGATGTACATAAACTAATTATGTATGCTTGTGTGTGTTTATTTCTCTTTGTGAAAACAAGAAAGTAAGTCCCCATCACAACTTTTTGTTAAGTTACAGGACATAATTATTATAATATGATGATCAAATGATTGTTGGAGGAGTTTTTTTCCAAAATGAGGTGCTGACCAATGACTCTCAGCTTCATCTTTAGTTTTGCGAATGGTTACATTTTTGCATTATAATATCAGATGGAAAAATGATATAATTGTATCGAGTGCTCTATCAATCCCTCACCAATATTCCTGTCTTCTTGTTGATTGATATGCTTTAAAAAATAATCTCTTGATATTCTGTATGGGAACATATTTTCCATCCAAATGCATCACAACTGATGCAATTTTCTTACTTCTTATCATTAATATTGCCATGTGATGATGCACATGATGCACATGATCCATTACTGATGCCACCTACTGTGTGACTCATACCTTCTCTGTCCTGGTGTGCTGTGAACAGGAAGCATGTGTGTGTGCTACAGCCAACCTCTCCAGGACAAACAGGAACTAATCTACACTGTGGTTTTAGTCCACAAAGGTGTGTATGCCAACTAAAGCTGTCCCGGTAAATAATGTATAATACCCATTCTGTATTGCCGCCTCCTTTCCCATGTTACAGTTTTTGTCTGGAGCACAAGGTGACAGTTGAGGTTTTTTCTTTTTCCTCATTTCCTGCAGACTGCAGCAAGACGTTCAGAGTGTCACTGGGCAGCGACCTGTCGCCGCAGAGAGCCACACAGCTTCATCCGCTCTTCATCCCGATAGGTCACTACACACACACACACACACACACACACACACACACACACACACACACACACACACACACACACACACACACACACACACACAGATGTCAAACGGCCACGCACACGCCTCAGAATCGCTGTAAATCCAACTCAAGCGTGTGTCTGTGGACGGTTCACTGCCAAACCGTGCATCTCTTACCCTTTTTATACGGCCAAACCAAACAAATACAAACGAGTGCATGCATCCTCATGCAAATGAATAGAGGGGTCTGTTGTGCGTACAGTGTGCCGAAAGAAAATCGTAGTAAAGCTGTGTTATTTTTGTATGTAGGTTACCACATCCTGGTGTATCTGCAGGGCTATTTCCTCCATTGTATCAACACCAGGCAGCAGGAGATGCTCTGCCTCTCCCTGTTTCTCTCAGGTAAAACAAACCACGTCCACGCTGAGTGACGGCTGTGGAGCAGTTTGTTTACCTCCGGACTCTACAGCTACAATACATGCTTCTATTTTGTCCTGAAATATTTGTGCTATTTAAACATAGAACCTATACAATCCCAGAGCTCTCATTGTGTATGTGTTCACGGACACGGTCGTATTCTCTACCCGTCCCTCTCAACCGCATCAAGGTGTAGACGTGGACCTGGGCCTGCAGTGTCAGTCAGCCAACATCACAGTGGTGCATGCAGAGGAAGAGTCCAACGGCAGTCTGCTGGACATGGCCAGCGGGAGAATCTACACTGCTGAGCTAAGCTCCGCCTTCCTGCTGCAGATACTGCGGCCAGACACTACCTCTAGGTGAGCATCATTCATCATTCATCATTTTTGTGGAAATGAAGGATCCATGTATATTGGAGTTGTTGTTCAAATGCATAAAGGGATCCTCTCTCTTTGTGTGTGTATGTGTATGTGTATGTATATATATATATATATATATATATATATATATATATATATATATATATATATATATATATATATATATATATATATTGGAGAAGAGGGGGCTATAGTTAGGCAGGAAGCAGACGGGTGGAAATTGGACATTAAGATTTTTTTTCTGAGTCTTTCTGGAATAAATGGAATAACAGATTTAGCTTGAAGCTTGGCCGGCAGATTGGATTCAACCATCCTTGTCAACAACAATTCATCAGTGACCCCTTGCTTTATTTATTTTTCCCCATGCATTGACAATATTTCCGTCTCATCCATTCATTTATTCACTCCAGCTTTGAAATGGCACATACATCAGAGTGAGGCGCCTGACCTTTGGCTGTCCGCCTGCGCGTCTGCCTTTGTGTCTCAAAAGTAAATTTGCTGCATGTCACCTGTCAAGGTGTCCCAGCAGTAAGAAGGACCCTCAGCGCCTGGCCGCCCTCCACTGCCTGCTGGTTTCCATGGGAAACGACCCAAAGCTGGAGCAGAAGGTACGACGGAGGCGGGACTAACGTATTGACGTGTTTTTGTGTCTATGTTAGCAGCAGGTAAACGTATTCTCTTTCCCATAGCAAATAAAGACGTAACACATCATCTGGACTATCAGAACTTGATCCAGAAATGCATTTATATTCAATAAAATGACATTATTTATTTGTAAAAAACATAAAGTCATTAATATATTTGTTTTTTAACCCTCCTGTTACCTTCAAAGTTACTCACATCTTTTACCTTTTATGTCCACAGCAATTAAAACCTCCAGAAAATGATAAGAATTAATATTGTTTCCAAGTTTAAGTGTCAGGTACTTTGTTTTTTTGTTGACTACAAAATAGCTTTTTAAATAAATAAAATAGGTAATATTTCTTATATTTTTTACACAGTGAAAAACAGCCTGGGGTCAAATTGTACAGGATATTGAAAACATATCATCATGTGAATTTTATGTTTTCCCCAATAAATTTGGACGTCAAACATTGAATGGGGTCAAATTGACCCCAAAGGTCACAGGAGGGTTAATCAATTTAATTGGTCACAAACTCAACAATATCTCTTTGTAGAAGGGAGAGACCATATGTGGATGCAAGAGAATGAATACAAAAAAGGAAAATAAGCAGACAATGTAAATGTAGCGGGGAATGTAGTCATCTCACTTTGAATAATAATCTCCGTGGTTATGCCACTGTAAGGTGCTTTCCCTTAAGGGAAATGAACAGCGAAGTAAAAAATAAATGGATAAAGGCGAAGGCAGCTTATCAGCACCTTCTGTGTGATTTCAGTAGGTGTCAATCTTGAGTTTAAAGTGAGCAGATGGAGGGAAGATGGAAAAATAAAAAGAAGACAGGCCGCTGTAATGGAACAAGAGAGGAGAGAAGATAAGTGGACAGAGATCAAACAGAGTCCAGCAGAGACAGTGGGGGGCAGACATTGTGTTTGGGCGCTAACCATCACTCAGACTTTAAGACCACAAACTAAATTAAGATGTTCCAGCTGCTCTGATAGTTTGCAATACATTCTTTCTTTAGAGGTTAAATGAGTCACCAGTTTCATTAGTGTGACTTCGGACTGAGGAATAGGACACCTCACGTAACTTTTGTATTCAAGTGGACTCAGTTAATGAGGCCAGCGGCACAAAACGTAGTGGCTTTAATAAAGGCGAAATTTCTATATTTTAGTTTGTAACTTCAAGAGACTGCTCTGCAAATTAAGTTATTCTACTTCTACTCTTTTTATCTTCATCTTCACGCAATTGTTATATAGATATAATTTTAAACGGCACATAAATGGGTAACACACAATTACGCTTCTCTCTTGTGTGCTGTGGCTGTAAGGCTTGCAGGGATTCTTTTGAATTTTTCATGCAAGCCAATTGGACTCTTCTCAGGAGGAGGGGCTTAATGAGACAGGCGCTAAAAAAGTTGATGACTAACTATATTCCAACGGACTGTATGAGAAAAATAATGGGTATTTCGAACATCAAAGATATGTTCTAGTTGATACCCAAAATATAATAGAAAAAGTAAAAACTTAAAAACGAGCATGATGTGTCCCCTTTTTAAGGATAGAACATAAACTAAGGATACTGAAACATGACCATGTTGTACAGCTTTCATGTTGCACTCCCGACACGATGACCTCCGTGTGCTTTGTGTTTCTATCCTCCCTCTAGATCATCGAGTGGCTGTGTGGCAACATGAACGCCTTTGAATCCTTCGATCAGATTCAGGAGTTCATTCTAGGTCAGTGGCAGCAGAAGCACAGGGACGCAAGTCTCCTGTGTTCACTTCCTCCTTTTGTAGTCTTGGCTCTCTTGCCTTTTTACAGTATGTCTCCTTCTGCCTGTGGTTACTAGACAGCTAACTTCCTGTCTACACACAACTGCATTCTTTCATCAACTATGTTTGCCTCTTAAAACTCTTTTCTTAGACTTTTGCCAGACATCCAAAACTGTCTGGAGACTCTGAATTAGAGACTGTAGAGACTTGTAGTTTGCTGAGAAAAGTCTGAAAAATATGTCTAAATCCTAGTAGAGACACAGCAACACATTTGAATTACAATGTCTGAAGAAAACAGAACAGTACACCTTATTCATTTCAAGAGTCATCCCCTAAAAAGTAGATGCTCATTGGATTCTGGAGCTCCTTACCAGACAGAACTAGTAGAGCACCATGTGCGATCACACTCCAATCATGCTTTAGAAGTGGTTCGGACCGCTCCAGCTCATTTGCATACAAGGACACATAGATGTCACGCATAAATACATGAAGAAATACGGGTGGACACATAAATAAATGAAGAAACACAGAAATGTAGTTTAATGATGTCCTGTTTAGGTATAACTTATATTTATTTATTCCTGTATTTATTTATTTATACATTTTTGTAAGCATTTATTTATTTATTCTTGTATTTATTTATTTATTAATACATTTATTTAAGCATTTATTTATTTATTCTTGTATTTATTTATTTATTCATATATTATATTATAATATTTAAGCACATATTTATTTATTACTGTATTTATTTATAGATTTATTTATGTATTCCTGTATTTATTCATGCAATTATTTATTTATTTATTTATACTTAAGACATTTTAAGTCCTCCATACACAAAGACAATTACGTTGACCTCATAAATGAAACATACGTAACCTGTGGTCACTCGTATATCGTAGTGATGGTGGAGGGACCAGAAACATGCCAGCTCAAGGCAAAGGGGCAGAGCCTTGTTTGTGGGCCCTCCTCCCCAGTCCCTGAAGAATATATCAGTTATAACAATAATGGAAATAGACATAAGTACACTTACTGAAAGAGTCTGGACGCAAGCCCCACAATTCATTGTTATAGCCCTGTATAATATTGTTATGGTATTCCTATAATATCTCTGTAGAGAGACCATATGTGGAGTTAACGACTCTCGCAGTTCTTGTATCTCTTATGTATCCCTCACATTATCTTATCTTATTCATTCCATATTATATGAACAAATATGTTCTAAATATATAGCTTCTCTGCAGTGCGTTTGATATTTTCCCATTTAATATTTGTATTATAGCACATGACAGTGATTTTGTCCTTAAGCTGGATCACCACATTCATCCCAGTGTTGGAGGCTTTAATCTGGAGTTTAGAAACAAAAGGTCATGCGAGGCGGTAATCCACGCAATAATCCACCAAAGGACAACAACATCAATATCACTTGAGTACAAAGGAGAGCGCACACCACGGATCTGACTCAATCAATATACACAATGTTACTAAAACTACTATCCTCACTGTCAACAGCTTGACTCCAGTGTGAGCAACATCAGCAGTATTGCCGGCTTATCTCGTACGCTAAAAACAGTTTTGCAGCCAAAAAAACAAAATATATATATATTTTTTTTTCTACTTATCTCTGTGTGCTTGTCAAATATGCCTGTTTCAACAAAAAAAAAACAGAAAAACGCACACACACTCGCTGAACCGCAGCACAGCATCCCTGCCGGCGCTAATTCAAAAACCTCAAACGTGGGCAGGATGCAATTTATGTAACCTCCTCATGCGTGTCAAACTACATGCACTACAAAATTAAGCTTATTTGAAAACAAAAGGTCAGAGGGCCTCTTCAAAGGGATACCAGACATACAACGCTGCAGGAACGGCACAACGCCGCCACCACAGAGAGGCACAGGAGGACGGCATATGCAAAGCTCACTGCAGCATCATCGATCCGAGACCTTGATAGGGGGGTTCCCGTAAAACACGCTTTGGGGGGCGTGCCGTGTAGTTATTAAAAGATAATCTTATCGCTATCAATAATCCAAAGCTTCTCTGCCTTTTGGCTATAATCAAGTGAAGCACTGTTTCACAGCGGTCCCACTGCTCCTTAATACTTCGGATGGATTAAACGCGGAGATCAATCTTAATGCATACCAGTGAGTGTAGAACTATTGGAATAAAGTTTAAGATAATAATTCTGCATAACTGTTAAAAAATTTTTTGAGTCTGACTTCTCTCTCTCTCTCTTTCTCCTACACACACACACACACACACACACACACACACACACACACACACACACACACACACACACACACACACACACACATACATACATACATACATACATACATACATACATACATACATACATACATACATACATACATACATACATACATACATACATACACACAAACAGCCTCTTTGTACAGAATAAGCTATGAGAAGTCCCTCTGCCTGGACAAAGTGCTGCCTTACTCCTCTGTACTCGACAAGAAGGTAACATACACACACACACACACACACACACACACACTCGCATTCACACATAAATACACACTTGTGCATACAATTCGGTAGGCATGAAGACAGAAAATAAACTCTATATATGTGGATATGAATATGAAATCAGGACACACTTGCACTTCTATTTATTTATTTTTCCCTTGTAGTACACACACACACACACACACACACACACACACACACACACACACACACACACACACTCTCTGTCTTTTGTGTGTATTATAGGAGATACTAGCGTGTCTGTTGGAGGTCCCTGGTGTGTTGTGCACCAATGAGCTGCATATTGAATCCGTGTTCAAAGGCAAGGTAACAACATACATTTTTAAACACGTTACATTAAAACTGCTTTAAAGTTGTTATTGAGCTTTCGAGAGTCCGACTGTCGGTTCAGTTTCCAAAACCAGTTCACAAAGCTTGCCCTGCAGGTTGGTGATGGAGACACTCCGTGATTGTTACATGACATGTTCTGGATACACTGGTATGATGCAACGCCGGGCAATGAACACAGCCGACTTCATTCAGACGTTTCAAAAAGACGTTGATATGAGAGACAGTGTGATTTTATTATACCGTGTCTACTTGCGTGCAATTCACATGCAATTTTCCTCAATGTGTATGTATGTGTGTGTGTGTGTGTGTGTTGTGTGCAGGCTAGAAGTCTCCATGGTTTCTGGTCAGAGCTGCAATGGAACATAGAGAGGACAAAATATCTGGACGCTGTTCCCAACCCCAGATACAGAACCTCACACATACAAGCCGAATGGGAGAAACTGGTGAGTGTGTGTTTATGGGTTTGTGTGTCTCTGTTTGTTTCAACAAAAAACTCTCTCATGCATATAAATGAACAGAAGCGACAACGCTGGAAGTTAAATCGATCGCTGATAATGGTTTCAACGTGCTTGTTGTCGGATGATGTGTTTGACCTTCTCTCGGCGCACATGTGGGTCTGAACAATGCCGCCGTGTTCCCGGCTCTCCCATCACGCTGTCGCTTTGTTTCAGAAGTCGGAGAGGAGACCATCCAGCCACAGGAATAACTTGGAGGAGAACACAAAGAAGTAGGTGTGCCGTCCACCGGAGCGTTGTTAAGGGAAGCACATCAGCGGCGATGTGACTGCGCCTCTGGACGGTGTTCGCTGCGCTGTCTTCTCACAACCGGGTTTGGAAAAGTATTCAATTTGTGCACCTAAAAATACCAACAGTTGCTATGAAACTGCTCCTCAAGTTCAGCTATCCTCACACATTACAATTTGTGAGAGGTAGAACATACACTGAGCTGCAGCCGTCCTTTATTATTGTCATATTGTCCCATAATAAGATGGAAACAATCAAAGCTTTACATTCTGCCTTCCTCAGCCTCTTCCTCAGATGGGCACTTTAGTTTTTAGCCAATCTTACTCATACAGGGATTTTGTTGGGCACCATTTTTACAGCTGTGGATTAATAAACAGTTGCCCCTTTAGAGAATTTGAGGATTTATAGCAGCAGGGCGGGGTACGTGGGATTTATTTTAAATTCCGAGGCCATGTTTATCATAATGAAGGAACATGTCCCTCGGTGCAGCGCTGTTTGTTTTAATGCCTATTTTTTTTGACAACAGTGACGCTCTATGCCACTGAGAGATAACACACATTGAGCTATGACTATAGAGACACTGTGTTAGTGGAATCATTTCATTATTGGTTTTAGGCTTTTCATGGGCTTTTTCCTTTCAATAAGAAAAATACAGAATATCAGCATCACCCTTTAACTATGCTAGTATAAATTCACACACATGCTTACATTAACATTCAGTTTGGAAGCACAATCAATTAGTTGAAGAATGAAGCATAATACAATAGAGATGTGAAATACATTTTAAAAGTACTTGTGGGTCTTTACGATAAGATTATTTGATTAATCCGGTCTGGATTGTAATTACAATGAATTCCTTAATTTAATGCTCCTTTGGCTGACATGATAGATGTGCTTTTCTATGCCAGGCCGAGTAAATATAAGACCCCGTTTACACGATGGGAAAACACATATATTTTCATGCGTTTTCGCCTTTCATTTTCACAAAAACTGAGGATTTATCACGGAAAACGATCAAAACGAGGTCAAACGGAGTTTTAGGTTGTCAAACGTCACAGTGTGCGACTAAAGATGCTTCACGTCATGTGAGCGTCCTATGGGACGTATGCGGACGGAGTATTTATCCAGGTTCATATAAACGGAAACTTTTTTGAAATCGACCTTGCGTGTTCGACTATATTTTTGAAAACGGAGGGGCAGAAATATTAGTTTCTGTAAATACCGGCTATGTTTAAATGTGGTTTTACTGTCATGTCATTCCAGATCCTGCTTCCCATCTCGTTAGTCCAACTCCCTTCACCTGTTCTCCCACCTCCCTCGTTAGTCCCTCATTCCCTTCACCTGGTCTTCATGACCGTCTCACCTGTTGCCCATTCCCTCGTTAGTCTCTGTCTACTTAGGTCTCCTGTGAGTTAGATATTGCGTTGATATGTTTCTTAGTGTTCTGTTCCTGATTAGAAACAGAAACTTTTTTGAAAACGGAGGGGCAGAAATATTCTTTTCTGTAAATACCCGGCTGTGTGTAAATGTGGCCTCAATGTGCACCATAACCCACGTCACCAAACTGTCTGACGCCTGTCTGCTCACCGTGTGAATGTCACAGCGTAGTCACGTCAGCTCTTATTTCGGCCTGTCGAGCGTTTGCTCTTTTTAAAATGGACCGTCTCGCCACTTCTGGCTGCGACTATCTGCACAAACTCCTTAAACTTTACACAAAGCCCAAGTGCTCCGCCGTGTTATCCGCAGGACTGACCCGTTTAAACCCTGTTAACGGGCTACTCTCTGACTGTGAACTATCCCCCTTCATTTGAAGTACCTCTAGAAAGTAGAGTACAACCTCAACAGCTTTTAAATAAGTGACTTGATGAAATACCTGCTTTGAATTAAATATAACTCTGTCCTGTTTGTACCAGGGATCAAACCGAAAGCCTTTTTGGTTTATAATTAGCTCATCTTCCTTCCTCCAGGCCAAATTCCAGCACCTGGAGACAGACTTTGTGCTTTTACAGTTTTGATATTTTTTTTTGACTGCAGCAGTGATGCATAATGGGGCTTCGGCTTACAGCGGGAAAAGTAAGACTCTTATTAAAATGCCAGCTTGAGGGATTGTTTTCACACAAAGCTTTTCTTCTTTTTTTGTAGAGTTCTATCAATGGTGGACACCTGGTGTCTTGGTAAGACTTGAACCCACACACACACACACACACGCATACACACGCACACACACACGCACAAACATAAATCCAGAAATGCAACAAATGGGCACACACACACAATGCAGGGAGTGTGAATATCATAAATAACAACACAAAACCTTGGCTGATAATGGAGCTCAAAAGTGTGTGTGAGTGTGTTTGGGTGTGTGTGTTCTTCAGAGGTTGCTTTCTTCATGCCCTCTGGAGAATTCAACTAAACAGAAGCGCCACACTAATCTAACTTGAGAGGGAGGTTGGGTACAAAACAAGTGGAAGAAGAGGAGAGGTGAGAGAGGTGAAAGAGTGAAAGGGCATTTTCAAAGAGTGGAGTTGAAGAATGCTTCAATTATATAAAGGTGGGGTTTTATCTACCTGCTTCGCCTCTCTCTCTTCTTCTTCTTCGGTCTGGACTCTGGACCTTCCCTCGCCTCAGTTAATTCACAGAGATGATCTCCTGTGAAACATCGACGTCTGTACCAATCCGTCCAGTATAGATGTTGAGATATTCCACTCTCTACCTCCTGGTGGCGCTAGATGAAAAGTCCGAGGATCACCAGATTCTTTACGGTTCATCCTCTGAGCTCCAGAGATGTCTGCAACACATTTCTCAGCAATCTCAAACGGCTCTGATGAGTTGGACCAAGTGAGCAGAATCCACAAGAATATAAAATAAATCGGCTCCATCTTATTTTAATTAGCTGGAACTAGCATATAGTTTAGCATTTTATCTAAATAATTAATGCAAATTTTGATAATGTATTTTTTGATCTAGTAATTCATTATTCAACAATGCTTCAAGTCTGATTAATGAGATCACCTCGTAACAGAGGACGAATGGTTAGTGTGTGTGTGTGTGTGTGTGTATGTGTGTGTGTGTGTGTGTGTGTGTGTGTGTGTGTACGTGTGTGTCCATGTACATTGACGTAAAAAGCTCAGATTTAATCAATTTAAAACTTGTAATAACTATGAACTTCTGACGGGCATGCATCACATGTATCCAACCTACAATTGATATTTATATTTGTAACATATTACACTAACATCAAAACGCCTGGGTTTAAAAGATGGTGTGTGTGTGTGTGTTTTGTGTCTGCAACAATTCATCTAAAGTGACCCAGCTGGAGCATGGTCCACTTTTGTGTGGCTGATATCACACACACACACACACACACACACACACACACACACACACACACACACACACACACACACACACACACACACACACACACACACACACACACACACACACGGGTCTCAGCAGGATTGCAGCCATAACCTCCAGGCATCGGAATGTATTTTTAAAGCGAACAGTCATCCAGAGCAGTCCATTAACGTCTACTTCCTTTATTAAGGCCATAACAAGTCAGACTCTGGGTTTCATCCGTTTCCTACTAATGGCTTTTTAAAAATAATGTTACTGCGCTGACACACTTGAGGCTACCTGTAGTGCTCAGTCTGGCGTGGCTGCATCATCAAAGCTTTCTTCAAACGTCTCTTTTATGTGCACGGTCCCGCTACTGCCGTGTCTCTCTCCTCCAGATAAGAAGCTGGTGCCACTTTTCCAGGAGGAGGACCATCAACAGAGGGCGCTCATAGGCCTGGTGAGAGGCTACAACACACTACCATACACACACACACACACAAACACACACACACACACACACACGCACACACACACTTTGCTCAAAGGAGCTGAGGCTAGACGCCTAGTTTCTGTAAAGGGAAAATCAAAATGCAAGACAATCGTATAATTCAATTTTTTTAAAGGGTAGGCTCGCTTTTTTTCTAATGTGAAGGTGACCTTGTGCACGAAGGCAGGTGGATAAAGAAATTAATTTCTTTATCTTGAGTTTAGTGTGGAGTGGTTGAACTCGGCCACATCCACATTTTTGATAATTTGGGACTGTGGCTCGGAGCGTGTTACTCTACAGAGTTGGTAGTACGAGGGTTGGAAACACAGTTACATTACATTACATGTCATTTAGCAGACACTTTTATCCAAAGCGACTTACAATAACTGCATTCAACCTAGAGTACAAACTAAGAACAACAAGGATAAAGAAAGTAACATTTCCTCAGCATAGCCAAACTACAAAAGTACCATAATAAGAGATATTCAAGTGCTACTAAAGTGCTAATCTGTGAGTTGACAAGGTAGCACTGAATTTATTGAATTACCCCAAAATGACGATCTCTGGCTGATATGAGGAATCAGTGCTTGATTAGCTTTTGGTCTTTTTCCATGTTTTTAAGCTCAAGTCGGATGTAACTACACTTTCATAAAAAGTGGTCCCAGTCGACCATAGACAATCGGCTCTGCCTTCACATACCTATATACGGCCGTAATGTAGCACCAGAACCCTCTGGTAAGTAAGAAAGCCATTCAACGGATTCCACGAAGGCTTTTAGTCGTAACGCGCTCGCGTTTGAAAAGCATCACGCGTGAGCGATGCTGTCAGCCAAATTAATCATTCTGTAAAAAAGGACCAGTCGAGAAGAAACAAGCACAAATCTCAAAAGCAGGAAGCCTCTATTAGCCTTTTACGAAAAAAGACTGTAGTTAACATCTCACCACTCCAAAAAATGTCAAAAAGCAGCAGCGGAATAGAAAATAATGAACCGCTCATTGTTGCTTTTGAGATACTACGGCGTCTTTGACGTCCTTTTTAAATGATGTACACCGCGTGTCTTCCTTACTCTCCGCTGGCACGCACTGCAGCACGCCAAGCGTAGAAAGAGTTGGCGAAGCGCTCCTCCGTGGATGCATCGAGCGTCCCGGATTGTTGACACACATCATTCACCAGCCCCCGGAGGGGAACTCCCCCCCCCCCCCCCCCGCCGAGTGCTGATGTAGAGACCGCTAAAGATCCATAGTGAAACGCTGACAGCCCATCCTTTTCCACCACAGTGGCCAAACCCATGTTACGCTTCGGATGAGTCAGCGCTTTTTATAAAAAGGTGCATCTTAAAAAATAAAAAAGAGAAAGATTTGGACTGTACGCGGCTTGATGGACATTTCCATCTCCTCCCGTTTTCCCTGAGCTCAGCATAGTTTGTAAAGAGAAGATGGCTTCAATTTAATGGAGTTCAGGTGAGATGCTAGCAGTCCCTCAGCTATTCTTAGAATGATCCAGTCCTCCTTTCCTTTCTCTTTTTTTTCTCCCTCCCTCGCTTCCTCCATCATTCTTTTACCCCTTCCTCTCTCCTCTTCTTTCCTGTCACTCCTGCTCTCTCCTCCCTTCTGTCTCCTCCTCATTCCACCTTCTCCTCCCCGAAGGATATCAAGTGATTCTGTCAACTGTCTATAGACTCGTCTTGTGTACTCTTCCACCTCTCACATCCACAGGTCTCCTCTCTTCCCTCCTTCCCTCCTTTCCTAGGCCATGGTTAAATCAATTTTGGGACTTATTTCGTATTCAAGGGAAAAGTTAAGCTGCACTCAATTTGACCCTGCTGAGTGCACAGCAAAGTATTCTTTAAGCGCACAAACACAACATTTACTCAAGGCTGCATACACACACACACACACACACACACACACATATATACACACACACAGAAAATAACCGGTGTGTTTTTTTTATATTGCAGACGGTCGACAAGCTCCGAGAGCATCTCAACAGACACCTGCCTCGTATGGGGAAGAAGAAGATCGACTTGCTGGTTGTCAACTACGTAGCCAAACTGGTTGGTACACCATGTGTGTCAGTGTGTGTGTGTGTGTGTGCACATATAAGGAGCGGTTCAGGAGCTGCCTATCCTCCTGCAAACCATTTTTTTTATTTCAAGGTGCATCATTCTTGGGGGTTATGTTTATTTAATGTTTGCCCTTACTCTTTTGGGGCAAGGTTAAGTGCCACTCACAGCGTGGAGAAGTCAGCGAGTTCTCCACTTTAGTTAAATGCTCTGACGGACGGATGGATGTCTGCTCTTCAGATTAAAGAGGGGTTGCTGGAAGCCATCAGGTCGCCGCTTCAGCCCTCTAAAACAAACGTTTTGCTGGTTGAGACATGTTTCCTCAACCACTCGGGGACTTTGTGTGCAGACGGGCTGGAAACACGACGTCCATCTCCTTTATTTATGCACACGAGTGTCACTGCAGACGCCCACCGAGCGGCGGGGATCTGCATAAGCGAGTGGAAAGACGTTACCGTCTTAGTGCCCTATAGAGAGGCACTTGGTTCAGTAAAGTCAGTCTTTAGTATTCCTGCGAAGTAAATCCCTTCACAGCTAGGAGCCGCTGAAAGCAGACGTAGAGCATATATCAACACAACGGTATTAAATCAGGCCAAGGGTAAGGCTGGAATTGAATAGAAAGCAGGAAGCACCACGTTCCGGGACTTTCCGGAATTGCAAATGACAGAGTAACAGAGACAAAACAAATCCCGCGCGCTCTCCGCTGGATAGGTCGGCGGCTCGGCGGCGTACGACGGGCTTACGAGTTTCTACCTGCGCTCGCCTGACTCCAAATGAAAGTAATGGAGAACGGCACGTACGTAATCATTTGTGGCATCGCCCCGCATCCTGGCAAACGCGGTTATTATTGAATTCATTCAGACGAGTGAAAGTGAAAAAGTGTCTCATCTGGGGGAGCGGGGTTTATTAGAACACTGAAGGACCCGCAAGAAACATCCGTCAGGAACGTTTTCCTCGAGTAACCCAAGATGCCGGATGTGCTTACACATCACGCTGACTCACGCTGGAAAAAGTCAGGGAGGTAGCTTTCCAATGAGGGCCGACTTCCCCTCCGCAAATAAAGAACATCTACCTCTGTTGTCGGCGCTTATTGAGACTAATGGCCGCGTTGACTCGGGGGAGAAGTTGAGGGTGAAAGAGATTACAGCTTTTAAGAGCGAGGGAATTTCTGCTATGATAGATTACAGCTCCGCAGCGCATTATTGTCACAGTTATTTATTTCTTATTCCTGTTGCTACGGACGCGTGAGATGAATTCGTCTTCATAACGCAGACAATGTCTGAGCGAAGAACAACCCGCTAATGGCTGAATGGGATTACTGTTCAGGAAGACGTATGGAAATGAATTAAACTAATTGGAATAAGCTGCAATAGTCGTTATTATGCAGAGAAAGGTCATTCTAGACCCAAGGTTGTTCTACTTTTGACCGAGGCTCATTAAGACACATCGTTCCACCGGGGATAGTGTATGAGTTTAAATCTTTAACTTTTATATCTCTACATATTTGTTTCCCTTTTGACTTGTTTTATCTTCAGGATCCTGGATAAGCAATGATCTTCTATTCTTCTATTTATAAATTCGTTCTATAGCGTGTGTCCAGACGGCATGAAAGATCGTTCATTAAAAATTAGCTAATTACAAAAACACGTCATTGTAATAAACTTATTGAAGGATGTTAAATAGGTGCAGGAGAAGTTTAAAAACAGCAAAAGGGAAAAAGTGATTATTTGACTTTGACGGCTCTTTTTTAATTTTTGGCAAGTTCGTTACATAAGTGAAGGTAATTGGATTTCCCTGATGTCGGTGGAGGACACGGGTGGAGGGTTTCCCACCGGTGTGCAGGAAGTGGAGGAGGCACATCGACTTCCTGTTATTCTATACGTGTGCGTGCGTGTGTGTATGTGTGTGTGTGTGTGTGTGTGTGTGTGTGTGTGTGTGTGTGTGTGTGTGTGTTCTGCAGCCCGTTTCACACGAGTCAAGTGCATTCACATGATCCCGTGTGCTGAAAGACGTGTTGCGAAACGACGTGGACGAGTGTGAAAGGTCTGATCGCACCGCCCTGTTGACGGTGGAAATAAATATGGGAAGTGTGAAAAAAGGAAAAGAGGGAAGCGAGGAAGCCGGTCATCGAGTGTTCTGTTATCGAAAAACATTGTTGTGGCAGAAAGATGTCACGTTTCATTTTGAATCTAATCTCTTTCCCGAAAGCACTAATGTGTGTGTGTGTGTGTGTGTGTGTGTGTGTGTGTGTGTGTGTGTGTGTGTGTGTGTGTGTGTGTGTGTGTGTGTGTGTGTGTGTGTGTGTGTGTGTGTGTGTGTGTGTGTGTGTGTGTGTAGCTGGAACTCGTCAGACACATGCTGGAATCCGTCTGGCTGAAGTACAAACTGGGCCCTCGTGTTTTGTGCCTGTGAGTAGCCCTCCCTCGTCAGTGTGTGTTTCCTAAAGCACTGTGTGTGTGTGTGTGTTCATCTTCACGCATGTGTACTCCAGACCCTCCATCCCTCCCCACTGTGTGTGTCCACATGAGCAAGCCAACTGTTGATTACCCTTCTTCACGTGTGCACTCACGTTACATAAAGCGTGTGCGTGTGTGTGTGTGTGTGTGTGTGTGTGTGTGTGTGTGTGTGTCTGAATATGTTTAGCAAGCAACGGGGCAGTCCAGCCGAGTGGTCTGTGTTTCACTTCATGTTTCGCATCCTGGAAGCCACGAGGGGTCTCTGCCTGCCCCTCCCTCCAGGTACCACACACACACGCACGCACATACATACACACACACACACACACACACACACACACACACACACACACACACACACACACACACACACAAACCTCTAGTTACTATAATCCAGTCGGTCTCTGTCTCAGAATAACAATGTGTCCCTGCACTGAGGGACAACAGACCCGCTCCTCTTTAGCACTAATGTAACCAAAAATATGTTAAAACATTAGCATAGCGCAACATTAGCATAGCGCAATATTAGCATAGCGCAAAACAAAGTGTGACTTCATTTTCAATCATTTGAATTCATGTCCCGGTGTTTGCCACATCACCAGCCCGTGTTACACACTTCCAGGACTTTAGTTGCTCGTCACTTGGCAACCAGAGGAAGAGACACGCCCTGGAGCAAGGCAGCAGGTTGACTCTGAGGCTACGGGTGTTAATGCGAGTACATTGGGAGTGAAGCTGTAGAACAGTAGGCACACTGAGCCCGTGTCGGTTTTTGGGGGGGGATAGAAGATATTTAAAATGAGGTTGTGTGTGTTTAACCTCGCGACCAGCACCTGCCCAACACCTTCCTCGGCACTTCATGCTGACGGCGGCGTGAAGCTCAAAGCGCCGCCGGCTCTGGATGCACGGCCAGCCGTCGACTCCCCGTGTCGTTTTTACTTCCTCGCTTCCTTTGTTGTTTCCAGAGACATCAACCGTTTCTCCCTCTTCATCTCCCCAGGGTACCACACCCTGTTAGCGGTGTTCGCCGTGCGCTGCCTGCCTCATCACACATTCCTCCAGTACGTCGATCACGGATTCCTGCAGCTCACGGAGACCTTCGTGTCTCGGGTCATGACAGGTACAGTACACACACACACACACACACACACACATACACACACACACGCAGTGACTTTCATGCACATGGGAGACGTTTTCAATCATTTCATCATCCCCCTCTCTTCAGTCCAGACTGAATGACGTCCACAACTTTTGGATGAATTGCTATAACTTTTTGTACAGACGTTTGTGTTCCTCTCAGGATTAGATTATATTAGATATTCCTATATTAATATAATAAAATAATATAATTTCAGGATCACAGCAGCGGGTGCACATTAGAGCATTAATAGAAAATACAAATAAAATTCAATAATAATACTAAAATACCAAATATACAGAGGAAACAAAATTAAAAATATATAAAATATATACAAACGTATATATCTTTTTGTGTATATATATTCTTCTTATAAATATATATTTATTGTATAAATATATATAATATATATGTATTGCCAAAAGGTCAATATTAAAATTTGTCCCATTAAATTTTATTTTTTAGAATAATCATTGTTTAAATGTTTTCTGGCATGTTGTAATCATAAAAAAAATATACGCTTCGAAATCAAAATTGTAAAAGATATGATAGCAAACAACAGAATAACAAAACTTGTGTTTGGGGTGATTAATGCAGACCAAATTGCTCATTAAATCAGAATCCGTGTCCAGTGTTTCCAAGCCTCTCGTTATTGTACCATCGATGTCGATCAAACCGCGTTCAAAACGTGAAATGATTCATGAAGCGGGGACCTTATTGGAGGTTGTCGTTAAGGGGCACGAGGCTCTTTCTCTCTGTGTTGATTTCTCTCCTTTGACGATGAGAGGCAAATAAATCGGGGAATGGATTCTGAGGGTGATTGAAAAACTAAAAACATTCCACAAACGTCAAGTCAGCATTTTACTAAAATGAGGTTTGTTTGAAGCTGTGAAAAGTGCAGCCTCTGTCCCCTTTTTGGGAATGTTAGTTACACATCTGACGGTATCTTTGAATATTATCAGCACCAGATTGTCGGAGGTGGATGAAGGATGAAGGATGAAAGTGATCTGTGCTGAGCTCAAGTCGATCGTCCTGGATGCTGGTTTTGTGAAACCCGCTGTGGTGGTCTCGGTCTGAGGGGAAGGTCTCCTGCTAACACGTTGCTCAGTGCTGTCAACTCTATTTATTTTCTCTTTTTGAGTTGTCCAGTGGAGACTGCGGTCCGTTAGTGGCTGGAATACTAAAGTGACCAGAGCTCACCGCACGGCACCGAGCTGCTAATGTGGCTGGCGATTTATAGTCCTATTTACTTTCCCCTAAAACTTGCAAAACTTGATTTATTTTTTGTTAAGAGGTCAAATTATGTATTTATTATTTCTGATCTTCTCAGCATTCAGTAATATGTGCCAGCATTACCACAGATGGCTGGATGATTTACCCCCCCAAAAAACTCCCAAACCCACAGGACCATGAGTGCGACCAGCAGATGTGAACACCTCTAATGTGGAGCCTCTAATATGATCTATTTTATATTAAAAAGCAATTTCTTATTTTTGCATTTAATCTTTATATTTTTCCTTTTTAGTTCAGTTTTTTTGCGTTGAGTTAATTTTCTTTTTCTCATTTGTTAACATCTGTCAAAGAACCAGCTGGCACACTATTTGGTAGCCTCATTAAGTTTAAGAATGATTAAAAATGTCATGAATTAATTCAGAATGATTTATCAGGTGAAGTCGTGACCTCTGCACCTGCAGAGCGATTACCACGCCGAGTCACGAAATACGCGAGACACGCCCTCTTTTCTTTGTCATCGTTTGTGCAGAGAGGTCAGAGGTTAATGCTCCCGACCAATCGGGATTCAGTAACGTACTCAAAATCATCCATGCTGTTTATTTTGTGTGTTTGACGTGTTGTTTTAGTCTCGGCTCTAATTGGTTGAAAGCTTCATTGTGAGAGAAAAGGACGTTTCAAGTCTTCGGGTTCCTTCGCCACTTCTTCCACGGAATTGTTAAAATAAGTATTAATCTATTCAGACTCCTAGTGTTTAATCCTGGACAGTTGGCTGTGCAGGTGTTAACGTTTTGCCTCATCACACACACACACACACACACACACACACACACACACACACACACACACACGCTCATCGAGAATTCACCAATCTAACCAGTCTTACTTAGTTTAGTTTAGTTTATTTATTGGATCCCCATTAGCTGACGCCTTAGCGACCGCTAATCTTCCTGGGGTCCACAGAAAAGACAAAATACAATACATACAAAACATATCGTGAAACAAACAGTTAAAAATAGTACAACAAAATGAAGAAATAGTGCAGTCAGATGCACAGTACAGTCGAAGGATCAGATATGTTATGTTATGCTATTCAACTTAATTCATACAAAGAAAAAGAAAAATCAGATGACTAAAAAGCAATAGAATATGTCAAGTGGTGAATATTCTTAGATGCGCCTTTTTAATAGTTTTTTGAATGAAAAATTATTACTTATGTGAGTTAGCTCGGTCCTTTTCAAGCTGCTGGTCCATATCTCTGATTAAACTTCACATTTTGTTGTTGCAGATCAACCTGATGAGGAAAGATCCTCTTAGGAATATGAATGTGTACGAAGCTTTACGATAATACGACTAGAGGCTGTTTAGATGTTTCAGTCCGGACCAAAATGGTGCGCTGGCCGACTGAACTGAAGGAAAAGATGAATAATCTGGCAAGAACTCCTTATTTATCATCCGCTCGCCTTGAGAAGTCGGCTTCTGTGTCGTTGTTTATTTGCTTCCTTTATGCCGGCTAAAAGGATGTCAGAGGCCCTCTGCTCGTTGTGAATGGATGGATCTCACTGCAACACGAAACAATAGATTGTGTGAAAACGTCCTAAAGCCAAGATAAGACAGCGTTGCTGACTCAGACTCGGCTTTCCTGGGGGATCATCTGCGAAGCCTCGATTCCACACAACGCGTTCTGTTTGCTATAAAATGGAAATTTCCTTCTTAATTCTTTGTTTTTCTGTCCTGGGTAATCGACATGGGACAAAAGATTTATCGTCGTTACAGCGAGAGATCTCGGCTTTTGTTGACTGTTGATTTTTTTAAAGTTTTTTAAGTGTCTCCAGATAAAGGAAGTGGAATATTTAATCCGATATTTAAATTCAAAGGATTTTGAGCAAATTATTTAGAGATACAAGTATAGAGAGTGATGTCCTCTTTTTACCTCTGTCTGTGTTTAGATCTGGACAACAGCGACGCCAACGAGAAACTCAAGTTCAGCATACTCAAGAGACTCCCTGAGGTGTGTGTGTGTGTGTGTGTGTGTGTGTGTGTGTGTGTGTGTGTGTGTGTGTGTGTGTGTGTGTGTGTGTGTGTGTGTGCGTTCTGTCCGCATCGTGGTCAGAGGAATGTTGAGTGTTTAGTGTCTCTGTTCTGTTTCCTGCCCGTCAGACTTTTGTTGGGTGAGTTTGGCAGGCAGGAAAGATTTAGCAGGTAAACACACACACACACACACACACCTATATCTCTAGGCTAAACCTGGCACTCCCATCACTTGTGTTATAGACATCTTTAAAGCCCATGGAGTTCGGGTAAGCCTCATATTGTACTTCACTCTTCTGCAGTAACAAATACACAAGAGGCACACCGACTCTTTGCCTCGTGTGTCTTTATTGAGGTATTTTATATTTTAAATCTCATCTCATCTCAACCTTATTGTCACACACACGTCTCCGTTTGCTCAACAACACTGGAAAATATGGTTTCTCTAGAATCCCTCATTAGGGTCAACTCAACAATGGCTTTGAGATCCAAGTGGAACAATATAAGAGGACAGATGTTCACTTTTTGTGTGTGTCTGTGTGTGTGTGTGTCTGTGTGTGTGTGTGTGTCTGTGTGTATATAGCCTATGGAGCAGAGGATCTACCATATGTGGGACCATCCCGTCAGCTCGGCTTCGATCTCCAGAGACTATACCGGGACGCTGCTGGAGAAACACAACAACAAGGTAACAACGGGTGTCACACGAGCCGCAGAGAGTGACGCACACACTCAACGCACCGGCACACAACATTTGCTAATTAGCAATAAACGCAAAATACAGCTGAGGCTTGTGGGAATGGCAGTAGTTGAGCCGGTATTTGAGCATTAAGTACAGGATTGGATGAGCAAAGTTTTCTCAGTTTTATATCTTTTATAGATTCAAACTTTGGATGTTAGACTGTTGGTCGGACAAGAGACGCTTTTTTTTTAGTAATCCCCTCGGGCTCTGGGAACTTGTGATGGGCTATTATCACAAGCTCCTGACAGGGAATCCTTGCAGCTCTAAAAATATTAACTTCAGAAAAAGAGTTTATTTCTGCAATAGCGGAGAAGAAAAAAAAAAAAAAAAAAAAATCCTCTTTGGCCTTCTCTTCTCGTCTTCCTCCTTCAGGGATGTGCGTTCACCTGCAGAGACAAGCCCGGCTTCAGGCCCGAGTTTCTGCCCCTCACTTACTTGGCGAAAATACTCTCCGACATCGAGGAACAAGGTAGTGCACAGTGTGAGTGTGAGTGTGTGTGTGTGTGTGTGTGTGTGTGTGTGTGTGTGTGTGTGTGTGTGTGTGTGTGTGTGTGTGTGTAGCCCGCCCGGCTTAGATGCCTTCGGAGGATTAAGCCGGTTTACGTGCGCTCTCTGGGAGGAAGGAGGTGTGCCTTTGTGTCGTCTCCTCCGTAAGAAGCCGAATCTCTCCCCTAACTCCCTCTTCCTGTGTTGCAGCTCTGAACCCTTTCGAGGAGCAGGAGAACGTGGACGCCAGGTTCGTGGAGGAGACGGCGCTCAAGCAGACGCTGGTACTGCTGGGATTTGAACAAAAATGAAGCGTGAGCAAGAGGAGGAGGGGGGTGGCAGAGAAGAGGAGATGGATGGATTGAGGGAGAAATGCACGAGGGCGGGGGGGGGGGGGGACATTTTGTCCCAGGGAACAGTCGTCATTGTCTGGGCCTGGAGGATAAATAACGGATGGAGGGATGACGGAGGGATGGAGGGCGAGAAGTGAAGGATGAATGGAGAGATTGGAAGGCAGAGCGCTCATAAACAAGCTCTCGGTGCTTGATGAAAGATTAGGACGGGACAGAGGGGGAGATGGATGGAGACGCCTCGGAGGAGAAAAAGATGGAGGGGGGGAGGAGGGAGATTGGTAGGAATAGTCCCCGCGTTTTCTCCTCATAAACGCGGGGCAATATGTACAGGACCCAAACATTACGGCGCACGAGGAAACGGGTCGGTCCTCGGTCCGGCGGTTTAATTCAATTCGAGGGAAACTCGCCTTTCAAATATTTATTGAAAATCAATGCCTGCAGGCAGCTGCTTCTATGAACTGTGGCGGCAACAATTCTCCGCCACACAACTTCTCCATTTTCTCTCATGCAATTTATGGACACCGATGTCAAATACGGCAAACAGTATTTATAAATCAAGCACTGGTTTTATCCTCTGTGTAATGCCGCTGCAGCCCATCAACTTGATTACACGCTGACAGAAGCGCTACGGAGCGAGCGGCTTGACGTGGTCAGTCGGTTTGATATTAACGCTGAGTTATGCTGCTGAAAGGGGCTTCGCATAACTCAGGCAGCCGACCTGGAGGGTTTCAAAACGACGGCCCAGAGGAGACGTTCAGGCGTTGGAAAGTGAACGTGTGAATTAGCGTGATCTTGAGAGGAACCGCACCGACTTTATGGATTTGGGTCGAGGATTCACCGATGAGGACCGGGCATCGTTTCACATGTTTTTGACACTACACGTTACGATACCTATGTTGATTTCTTTATATTTGAGAAGTATAGATATGTGTTTCACTAAAAGAGTCTTAAACTGTCTATATATTGATTTCAAGTGAGTCTATTAAACAACAACGAAACAACACTTTCTTATTTATGCAAAATAAAATAAAAATTCCACTGACATTGTCTGGTGCGACCTTTATGAAGAACAATTAGATTTGTATACTCTGCTACATTTGATCCTTAACCCTCCTATTACCTTTGGGGTCAATTTGTCCCCATTAAATGTTTAACGTCTCTAAAAAAATGATTTTTCATTATTTGCTTCATATTTCATGACTTTTCCTAATTTATTGGGGACAACTGGGAAAACATAAAATTCACATGATATGTTTTCAAAGTCCCGTACACAAATTGTAAATTTGTTTCACTGTATAAAACATAAATATACACTTTTTTATTTATGTAAATGGATATTTAGTTGTCAACAAACAAACATAAAGTACCTGACGCTTAAACTTGGGAAACAATATTAATTCTAATAATTTTCTGGAGGTTTTAATTGTTTGGGTCAGATTGACCCCAAGGGTAAAATATGTTAGTAAATGTGAAGGTAACAGGAGGGTTAAAGAAGTCCTACGACTGTAGAGTCAACACACGAGAGGAAAATAACATCGGTAACTCTTAAAGTACCGTGACTCGTACCGCCCTGTGTGGAGTCCGTCTAACAAATGCCTTTTGAATCAAACGAGACAGGACGGGGTTAATCACAAGGCTTTGTCCACACACACATATACATGCACACTCTCAAACATGTGCCTTTAATAAGGGGCCTGCATCCTCCCTGTCATAACTGAGCTTGTCCATTGTGTGTGTGTGTGTGTGTGTGTGTGTGTGTGTGTCCATAATCATCTGTACCGTGTCTGAATGTTGGCTCCCTCTGAGACGCCATGCCAGAGATGACTTGCGTATCATGTTGTGCGTTCATTTGATGTATGACAACATTCCCCTGAAAGAAAAGAGATTTAAAAATCAAAAGAAGTTTGTAAGATGGATTGTAAATGATTTTGTTTCTTGGATTACGACCACTTTTTGAAAGAATGTTGTGTAAGCTCCGTGCCTCGGCTCTCTGTGCGTCCTCTGAATCTCCTTTTGAACTGCGATGCGCCGGAGCGCCGCTTACATGATCGAGTTCCAGAGGAATGAGGTAATGATCTCGACTCGCTGGCAGGAAATCAGCTCGCAGATTCCCAAGAATGTGGAAGTGTTTTGAACCGTCGTGCACGCTGCGTCACGTTCTCGTGAGGAACACACCCATCACGCAATAAACCCCCGTTACACAATCCTTATTTCCATGTTTACCGCATCAGTACCGTTATCCCAAAACAGCTCCCTTCTGGGGGTGAATTTAAAATGTGAATCAAATAAATCCTGCGTGTCCTCTTCTCTCTATTGCCTCCTCCTAACTCCGTTACGCAGCCGGCTAATAAGCACAAACAGTTAGAGGCGACGTTAATCTGACAGCTCTCCTGCAGTGGATGGATACACACACACACACACACACACACACACACACACACACGCGCACACACACAAATCCGGTAAACTCTACCTGCTTCCTTCTTGAACCCTGCCAAGTAGTTAGCTAAAAAATGTGTGTATCACAAATTTAAGCTTACAGCCGATGTTTACCCATTTATTCGGGAGCTTATTATTTCTCAACGACGCTCCACTACGAAGGCTGCTTTTTCTAGTTCGTTAACTCGTTCCGATGCACCTGTTACGGCTGATTCGCGCAGGCGGGAGGTGTCTCCCGAAGGCGTAGCTCGCTGATCACCGTGGTGTTGTGGTGAAAGAGAAACAGAGAAATACTAAATACAAGAGGACTGTACAATAATACGATCTGGTATTAAAATAAACTCATGACACATTTTCTACCGCAAAAACAAAATCGCACACATTTGTGACCACACCTGGATGTTTATGTCCCTCCTAAACTCCAGTGTGTGTACATTGTGACACATCGGTGGAGCGGCTCTCCTTAAGATGGTCCGACAGAACGACTCGGAGTGCATCTGGAGACGTTTCAAAGGCGAGTGACTCACCAGTTACCATCTCTATCCTCCCCGCCCCATCTTTTTTTATTTTTATTGGAGGACATGATTTAACTATACAGACATCTCATCTGCCACGCGTCCACTCCGACAGTATTTAGTGTTCCTGAAACCACGAGTGTACACAAGCTATTGACGGTAATATCAAAAGGAAACCAAATGACTCCCAGATGCAGACCACAAGTACGCTTTTACATGACACAGCAACAGTGGTATGCTGGACACCGAGGAGACTAACATGGAAGAGGAGGAGGAGGAGGAGGGAGCGGCGCATAGAGTTCTGTAAAGAGCAGATGGAAATCACTGGAATATATTCGTGCAAACTTAAATCCTCCGCAGGTTTATGAACACACGGCTGTTGTTTTCCATTGTTTCTATATCTCTAGGGGTCTGAGCGTGGGCTTGCGGATGTGCCGCATGTTGGCCCCTGGCTGGGAGGGCTTGAAGGGGGCCTGGGCGCCGTAGGGTTTGGGCAGAGGGAGCGCGTCCGCCTCGGGGACGTATGCATTTGGACGTCTTTCAGCCGTGGTGTATTCTCCATTCGGCAGCTGGTTCCACTCCTCCTCTTCAGCAAGCTGCACACACACACACACACACAGTTTTCATATTTGATGAGAGACTGCGTGACCTTGGACCAAATAGTTTGAATTCCTGAAACTCAATTACGAAAATGGAATAAAACATTCATTTATTTTAAACTTTCAGGATGATTCAAAGACGAGAGAACATTTGAGTGAACGAGACGCGAATCACAATCACAGATTTGTTTTTGTATCCATTTTTGACTTTGACACACCCACAGGATGAGAAGTGATGAACAACAACAACAAATGGAAGGACCCTTTTGGGGACTTATAGACTAAACAGCTGAGTACTGTAGTTGTGAGTAAACATACAGTTTATATATATCATAAAAAGACAAAAATTGATGTGAAGCAAATATGGACAAACAAAAATAAAAACTGCACATGTCATCTGACACTCCAGCCCTCCCTTTGACTTCCACCCCACAGCAGCATGCAGATGAACTGCGCCTAACTCGAACTGAGACTTCAAAGAGACGGCGACTTCCTCATGAATATGAACGGTTTATATCCGCTGGCGTGAGCTCCGCACACAACACGAGGAATAATGAGAAAAAAGATTGCCGGACCTGGAAATAAATAAACGAGACAAACCATATTCTTCTCATCAGGTTCACGGATCACATTTATATTTCTAAAGGAGGTCCTTGAGATGCATGACAAATAATTCATCTTCAAAAGTAGTCGGAATTTCCCCCCGCTTTATTTATAGTTTGGGTATTTTGGTATACTATGGTATTGTTTTTGTTTCTTTATTTGAATGTTGTTTTATTTTATTTTTTTACTTCTCTTAGAATGTAGAATCTGAAAAATTGAAATATGTATATGTGAAATTCAAAGAAACTAATCAAATATTTCTAAAAAAATTGATTAAAAAAAACAGTAGAAAAAAAGACATTCTTTAAATCAGATAACGTTTTGGTTTCTAAGGGTTCTTCCCGTTTCTGTTATTTCTAGGCGTCAGCCGGGATAAACTGTTCGGGCCTTTCTCGTGCACGCTGCGTCCGGTGTGTTTTTCCGGTGTGTTTTTCCCGGCCGGCTCTGCTCGCCTCTCCTTTGAGCGAGCGGCGAACACAAACCCGACGCCCCGCCTCCTCTCTGCATGGAGAGGTTCCTGCTCCCTCGTACGGCCACCCCCCATTGGCCCTCGCCATCTCAAATCGATTCCCGCCTCGCGTCATGCCCCCACTTCTATTTTATCTTTTGTCATTCTATCTTCTCTTTCCGTGCCCCTCGGGTGCTTTAATCAATTCTTGACCAGTGGTCTTTGTGTGTGTGTGTGTGTGTGTGTGTGTGTGTGTTTACCCTGTCTTTCTCCTCTCTGTCTCTCTGTCTCCTCTTCTTGTCTCGGAGCATCCTCTTCCACTCCTTCTCTAACTCGGGGCATGGTGGCAGGCCCTGCTCCAGCTGCCGCTGGCACCTCTCCATCTGGGAACAGGGGAACAGGGGGGGGAGATAGAGATGGAGAAAGAGAGAGAGAGAAGCGTTCACTTTGTATTCCTCTCACTCTCCTGGCTCCACTCCATTCCGACCGCGCCCCAAAAACAGGTGATACCATTACTGTCCCAATTTGGGAAAAGTTATGCCTCTGCATTTTCTACTTCTACTGGTGGCTGCAGACACACACACACACACACACACACACACACACACACACACACACACACACACACACACACACACACACACACACACACACACACACACACACACACACACACACACACACACACACACACACACACACACACACACACACACTCAGCTGCAGGCACACACACATCAGCTGCGGGGGGTTCTTCAGGTTATTATTACGCGGCGTCGTGAAACATTTTCATTTATGGGGAAACCTCTTATTTACGTAGTTTAATCTTCTTTAATCCAGACAGACAACAGTGATACTTTCTGTTCAAACCGGTGTCAGATATTCAAAATGTTTTTGCTTAGATGACGATTTAGATGATGGCTCTTTGTCCTAGAGGCACAATAAGTACGATTTCAAAGCGGTAAACATTCCCAGATGGCCAACCCTCGCCGGGTCAACGGCACCAGAGGCGTAGGACTAACGAGGCGTAGGATAACACACCTGCCTTTCTCATTTGATAAGCAAAGACCAATCAGAGGCCGACTTACTGTTCTCTGTAGCGTTGCAGGAGCAGACAGCGAGGGCGGTGCGTCGGGTTATGCGGCTTGAATGTGCACAACATTAAAACTGTTCTTGGTTGCCATGGATGTGGAATTTGATTATGGGCTGCAGGCGCCAGCTTTTTCCTAAGATATTGTCCTTTTTTTATTTTTTTATTTTAATTTTATAACTAGATTTGGTATCCGTGACGATACGCCAATCTGGTATTATATTATCACCATTTAAAAAAATAAAAAAATTCAGTTTATCTTCATCTACGTATTTCAATTATATTTGATATGGGCGAAGCCATCGATATGAAATAATAACTCCAGTCACGTCTCCACAGTGAGGCGCACAGCTTATTAATGTCACGCTGGTATCGCATCGCTACTCAGAACCCATGTTTCACAACCAGTACGGGGACGGGACACGTTTATTATTCAGGAGATTCATTCAGTTATTTCCACATCTATTTATTTATGTTTTTATTCACAGCTCTAATGAGCCCAAACACACACACACACACACACACACACACACTCACACACTCACACACACACAGTCGAAAGCCTGACTGCCAGAAGCTTCACAGACGAGATGGATTGTGGGAAATGTGAAACCGAAGCCTTTCTTTCCAAAGACTTCCCACGAACAATAAGACGAGACGACCGGTTACGTCGTCCGTTTGTTGCGTTCATTGCATTAATCAATTAGTTTATCCTTTTATATTTGTTTTCGTGTACCCCCCTTGGAATTATTAACGACTATTATTTTGTCACGCTGTTTGCTTCCCGACTCGTTTCATCTGCAAACAAGCAGGACAAACAGGTTTGAGGTGCATGATGGGAAACAATGAGAGAAAGACAGTGTGTGTGTGTGTGTGTGTGTGTGTGTGGGGGGTCGTTTGAGCGTCTCTGACCTGCAGCTCTCTCTCTCTGATCTCCTGCTGGAGAGACAAAGCCACGGCTTGCTTCACGGAGAGCTCGGCCGAGGCGGCCATCAGGCGGTGGTTGGTGTCCGCCACGTGAGCCCGGAGCTCGTTGAGCTGCAGACGGACGACGCAAACACAGGTCAGCTGGACAATCGAGACTCGGGTCGGGTTTTGATAGGCACACGATAAAAGCCGTGGAGTTAATTGTTCAATCAATCCGAAGCCACATTCGTCCTCATTCATTAGATTATTACATTTCCCAAGTTACTACCATTTGGCCGTGTCGGACGCCTCCTGCCAGCTGGGCCGGCCTCCTGCCATGGCCCCCCCCCTCTCTCTCTACCTCCTTCTGTCTCATGGATGGTGGCGGTCCGGATCGTGGTCCATGCCTCCTACCAACTATTCTTACACTCTGTCACATCCACTGAGTTTATGTAACTCACCGCTGAATGATATGACAAGTGTCCTGGCACGTGTGTGTGTGTGTGTGTGTGTGTGTGTGTGTGGGTCTACCTGCTTGGCCAGCGAGAGTCGGTCCTGATGGCAGTTCTCCATCTGCTGGCTCAGCGGCTTGGAGAGCCGGGTCACCTGCTCCACCAGCAGCTCTTTCTCCAGCGCCCGCCTCTCGCTCTCTGCTAGACCCGCCTCCAGCTAAAGGCAGAGGGGTAACCGTGGTTACCGTCACACTGAACAGGCGGAAGCTCATGTTTTGATCGCCGTGTATATAGTTATTTGTATGTGTGCGTGTTTAAGTGTTATTTGCACAAGTCAAAAAGTATTAGACCGAATCGCACGAAATTAGGTGGGATGATTGTTTTGATTAGATTTTGGGATTGATCGGGTCAAAGGTCAAGGTCATGAAAAGGTCAAAATCTTATCGATCGGGTCAAAGGTCAAGGTCATGAAAAGGTCAACATCTTCTTTTTATCATAGTGCGGTCAATTTGTATCCAATTGGCGTGCAACTAATGCCGAAATGTTCATAATGCAATGCCCAATCTTGTGATATGGGAAGATATGCGCTCTACCGAGTGCCCGTTCTAGTTATGGCCTTTGCTCATGAATTTGTGCAATAAAAACAAAAAAAAAAAATCCATAATTCATGAGGTAGATACCGTGATTGAAGAAGCGTAAATGCTCCTCCGTGACACACACACACACACACACACACACACACACACACACACACACACACACACACACACACACACACACACACACACACACACACACACACACACACACACACACACACACACACACACACACACACACACACACACACACACACACACACGTGTACCTGCTCCAGCTTCTCCACCAGCTCTCCAGCCGACGGGTCGTTTCCTTCCAGCTCTTTGTAACCCACGCTCCGGTTCACGCCCTCCAGCGTCTTCGCCCTGGCTTCGGACAACTGGGAGACGAAGAAGAAGGGGTTAAGGAGGCGGCCGCGCGGCTGACGGGGACCTGCACCGACGGCGTCACGTCGCCGCCGTCGTTGTTCCCGTAATGAAAATAATGCAGTAATTTCCCACAAGAGCACACTTCACACCAACGAGTCAGCAAACAACGGGAAGAGCATCAAAGCCAGAGTCCGTCAGCGTGTTTCTGTGTTGGGAGCTCCTGGTTTCTCCAGGCCCTTCAGATCCTTATTGCACCGGGGGATGTAAAAACAACATGTCTGACTTCTCTCCACTTCAGACAAATTAAAATCTATAACGCCACCGGATCCCGAGGGAAATATTCCGACATCCCTTTTCCGACGAGCAAATACGAGAGAAGATGAGTTAAAATAGCGTTTAAAGACAAATGGCAGGTAGGAAGATAAGAGATGAGATGAAGTGGAATGAGGGGACAGTGACAGCATTTTACATTCTCGCTATCGTGAGACATCTGTAACTAGTGAGCGAGGGGAGGAGAGTGTGGAATGTAGCGCCGACACGATTTATTGCTTTAACTTAAGGATGAATGACATAAAAATGAACATTAAATATATTTTTTTTCGAGATATCCCGTGGAGTTTTTGGATCACTCGTTGGCGCTGTGGACCGGTCTGGTCATGATTATGAATCTGGAAGAACAGTTTCCACAGAACAACGTAAAGAACTGGACGCTGTTGGTCCGGGCTTTGCACAAAAGAACCCAGAGTTAAAATTCGAGCGGCAGAACCAAAGTTTTGAAAGATGCCGAATATGTCAGGCTGAATTTCGGGGGAAAACGTGGCTGAAATGCAGAAGATGTAGAGACCTTTTCCATTTGATGGAATGGTGCTGTGCTGTATTTACAGCCCATGCAGCAAGAGTATGAAACATGACAGCTCATTGGGTAAACTGCTCGCCAACCCATCGCCCAAAAATGAGATTTAATAATCTGTCCAGAGGATATATGGACGCGCTGCAGCTGAATTCACCTCACTTCACCTAATATTTACTATTGAACATAGATTAAAGAGATACAGACTAAGAAGGAGCTAAGTGCAAACACACACACACACACACACACACACACGCTGCAGATGGAAATGAACAATTATAAAAGTAGCTGCAGTATCTCAACAGGGAAGTTAAAGCTCAAGCCCAGCGGCCCCATTACAGCAAAATAAAGCCTGTCTATATATATATATATATATAAACATATATAGTGGAGATGATCAAGGGAAGATGACGGGAACCATAAAAAGGACGTCAGCAGAAAATAGAAAGATGTAAAAAAAAAAAGAAAAAGAGAAGACATGAGTAAACAAGAATAGTAGCCTGGAGAGAAAGAGCCACGTTTAAGTGAGTAGAAGAAGAAGTGAGTGGACGGGCAGCGGAGAGCGAAGTGATGAGGGGGGGGGGGGGGCGGACGGGACCTGCCGTGACCTGGCTTACGAAACGGCAGCTCCTCTCCACTGTGTGTACGTGCGCGCTCCTGAACGTGTACGTGCGCGCTCATCCAACGTGAGGATGGATGTGTGAGACTTGAAAGAAGACCCCCCCCCCCTTCATTAGAAGAGATTAATGAAGCCCCTGCAAGAAGACAGTGAGTCTGATTAAAAGAGACTCCCGTGTTCAGTGCTCCCTCATTGTCATGTGACCCCCCCCCCCCCGTTTTTTTAACTTAGTAGGATGACTGTCATGTGATGAACTGAGGTGTTTTGTTCAGGCTAAATTTGCAGATGCTCCGAGAGGCAGGCGAACGCAAACCGAGAGATGAGAGTGGAGCAGATGTACTGGGAGAGAGAGACACCGATAAAAGGCTGACAGATGGGGGAAGATGAAGTGAAGACGAGCAAAGGAGAGACAGCAGGAAGTCGAGAGTGACGAAAAGGAGGGTAAGATCGAATGTGACAAGTCGACGAGAAAGACGGAATCAGAGGGAGACGAGAGATGCGGGGAAAACGGGAAGTGGGGCTGACCGGCAGGGACCGGGGTCGTCTGTGGACTTCACAGAGGAAGAGGAAGAGGAAGAGGAAGATGACTGACGCTTGTTTCCCCGGGGCAGAGAGTCGAATGTGTGAATTAAACTCGAACACTGAATGTTTTATTCTCCACACGGTTTCTCTGTCAGGAAATATCTAAGAGTGTTTTATCTTTTTTACATTCATTAAAAGAGCCCAAAAAAGTCCCAAAGCGTGAAAACAAGTGTTTGGACATGTGTGTAAATACTGCAGAGGCCTCGGGCTCACAGTGCCGGAATTTAAATAATACTACAATTCTTTTTTCTCGTTTTAGATATTTCCTCAATCAAATTACCAGCGCTCACATTATAAAAAAATGATAAAAAAATAAATCTTTGCCGTCTGCGAGCCAAAGCCGAAACAACGAACAAATCAGTGGGAGGAAAAAGTTTGCCGCTTTTTGAGAAGTTCAAATTTATTTCCAGGCTTGAAAAGCAGACGAACTTCTCAGACGACGTCAGAATCTGCAGCAGCCATGTGTGTGTGCCCAGTCGTCACTTTTGAGTCTGACTGATCTGTGTTCCAACATCATTGGTAAGCACTCGGAGCTCGCTAAACACTCCGTGATGGATGGGATACAAGCGCGCCTCTGTCACTCTCCTCCTCCTCTCTTCGATCTCTCCTTCGCCCTCCGCGTCGCGCCCTGGCTCTTAGCATTTCAACACCCGTCCTCCTCTTCCTCCTCGTCTGCCTCGGTGTCGGCGCCTCTGTTTTACCTGCCCGCCTCTCCTGTTTTCTTCATCTGACTGTCACAAATAATTGCGGCTTTCTCGGCTCATCTCCGCGCGCGAGACAGCATCCACGCGGAATGCAATTTGCATCGGATTTACATAATTTCCGCTCAGTTTAGGGGGTTTAGCATGATGGCTTTCTAAGCCGCATAATTGACGGCACACTGCATGCCTTACAGTACAATAATAACGATGCATAATAACATTATTTACGTGCAATTTCTGACGAATTAGGCTACAAAGTTGCTCGCAATTAAAAGGGATGAGAGACAAAGGGACGGATCAGTAAAGCAGAAAGGTTAGCGGAGGAAACCCGGGGGTAGAGCGTAATAAGGTTATGTAAGGTTAATTGGCAGAACATGTGAGCAGAGGAGCTTTCATACCCCCCCCCCCCCCAAATGATAAATAAATTACAATCAGTTTGAAAATGTGCATCTTAAAGTTTGACTTTTTTGACAGCAGGTCACATGATATCAGAAACACGCGGAACATTAGCGAACCGGTAATGTCAAACGGAAGTAGCGACAGAGTCAGCTGTTGTTGTACCAGCTCAGTGCAGCGGGGGGGGGGTGTGTGTGTGTGTGTGTGTGTGTGTGTGTGTGTGTGTGTGTGTGTGTGTGTGTGTGTGTGTATTCTGGGGGCTCCGCGGTGGAAGAAAACTCCTCCACAACCCTTTGCAAAACGCGTGCAATAAAACATAAATCAAACTTCGTGATGAATAAAAACGTCAAATTAATAAGAGCAAAAACACGCGGTCGGATAAGGCAACTGAGATGAACGGAATAAATAGATATGGAAAAGTCGAGTAGAAAATGATCTTGTGGTAAAGAACAAATTCGGAGTACTGGCTGTGCCGGCCCCTGAATTCCTTGCATAGTGTTGAAGACCTCTGACAACAAAACCCCCCCCCCCCCCCCCCCCCCGGGCTGCAGGAAGAGGACCTCGGGCTGAAGAGAAAGATACCTCTGGGCCAGACTGCATGACCTTAAATGATTGCATATGATTTGGAGCGAAAAGCAACTCATGTGTCAAATAATGAAATAAAAGTTTGAAAAGCCAGTGCAGCAATTCCATATAAACGTGGCGGATTTTCAACTCGTGAGTAACCGATACACGTTCAAAGTGTTTCAGAGTGGAGTTTCATGAAGTCTAGAAACGGTGTTGTGAGCCCTTTCTGCATTCATCTCTCACTTACGTCTCTCGCGTCCAACGTACACACATCCGTCAAGACCTGACTTACCGGTGGGATTCCCCACGGTAAAGAGTCCAAGAGAGGTCAGACAAAGATTTAAGAGAGGGGACGGACTAACACATCCTCACTGTGCCATGGGGAGGGTGCAGTATGACATCAGCCTCCGCCCGTTATAAATCCTACTCCATTACCGACACTGTGTGTGTGTGTGTGCTCTATAAATACCTCCCCTATTATGTTTGCATGTAACTTTGTGGAGCAGACGTATAGCCGCAGTGGGAAAAAATATTCAGGTGCTGCTGCTGCAAGGGGGTGTCGTCACTATTTCAAAAACACGTCAGCGACCTCGGCGGGCGCCCGTATGCGTGTTGGAGATGTTGACGTTTCGTAAACAAGTAGCGCATCCAGGATCCGACATCAACCTCTGTTTACTTGTGCGTCAATTACAATTCCTCACAGCAAATGAAAGCATCAGAGTGTATTGAACTTCAATAGTGTCACAGATGGCCCGATCAATCGTTGTCAAAATTCCCCCTTCAGAGGGAGGCGAGGGGGGTGGGGGGGTCCGTCTGCAATGAGCAGATAAACTGGTCACAGATGAATACAAATACACAATAAATATATAGATATATATATATAAAAATATAAATATATGAATAAATCTATATGTATATATATATATATATATATATATATATAAATATATATATATATACATATAAATATATATATATATATATATAAATATATGTGTATATATATACATATATATAAATATATGTATATATATACATATATATATATATATACATACATATATATATATATATATATATGTATATATATACACATATATTTATATATATATTTATATGTATATATATATATATATATATATATATATATATATATATATATATATATATATATAAATATATATATATATACATATAAATATATATACATATAAATATATATATAAATATATACATATATATAAATATATATATATACATACATATATAAATATATATACATACATATATATATATATATATTTATATATATATATATATATATATAATAAATTGACAGCAAGGCAGTGGCATGGAAATTGAATTCGCATATAGAATGAATTCACAAGGAGGATGAATTGATTCTCCCGCAATGGGAGATTCTCTTCCTGCTCCCAGGGGAGGTAGACCGGCTGCGTGAGGATTTAGAAAATGATTTGCCAAAGGGAGATGGAGAAACGTGGAACGTGCGGACGGCTGATTGGCAGGCGGAGGAGCTGATTGGCTGATGGGGGAAGTCTGACAACTGTTGATGGTTAAAGAGAGTTCCAGGAGTCTGCGGCTACGCGAGCATGTTGACAATTTAATTGGCTGTACGCACACAATATTAGTGGCGATATCTCACTCAAAACAAATGATGACAAACCTCGTGGTGGAGGTGAAGTATGGGGGGGGATCATCAAAGCTAGTAGGATTATGCATTTCTGAGAAAAGGTGTGTGGCAATCCACTCCATAGCTCACGAGGAATCTCAGTCTGGCCCACAGTGATAGAGAAGAAATAAGGAATGTTCCGTATTTTCAGCCAAAAGCGAGGTCGGTTATCAGTCAGAAAAGAATGTGTGAAAAGGGGAAGGGGCGGTTGGAGGGGACTTTCGAGCGAAATAAATAACCGAGAGGATGCCTCGAGGGACCGATAACGGTGGGACGGTCGGACGAATGGAAAGCGTTAAGAAACTAAAAGATGAGTGAAGGGATGTCAGGGACGAGGCCCGTCGCCGAGCGATAAACAGCAGAAGGAGCAAACAGATGGAGGGAAGGGGAAGAGCTGCAGATGGTGAGTTCGGTTCCAGCACCGCATTCATCCAAAAGAGCACAAGACTCAGAGCAGTCTGGTCCAGCAGCCAGTACAAACCAGTCCCTCTCATCCCGAGCAGCAACACACCCAGTGTGTGTGTGTGTGTGTGTGCGTGTGTGTGTCTCACTCTCTCAAAATCTCTCTCTCTGCCTCTCTTGATATTGCAAAGTTGCTCGTGTTTTTAGGTTATTTATTCACGTGTGTCTGTGAAACGTTTGCAGTGTCGGGTTGTTTGGGTTTTTCCCCTCCTGGTTTAAATCTTCACCTCCTCCCTGCACGTCTGTCCGTAGAGTTTTTATTTGTTTTTTTTAAACACGCGGTTACGTAAGAGGCGCACGGTCATGTTGAGCAAACCCTCAAAAAACAACGTGATGCTCGCTTAAGTAAAGTTCATCTGGAATATGGTCAAAAGAAGTAATCACTGTGAGCAAAGTGGAATAAGAACATTGAGAAGGTTCATTGTGTTAAAATGGAAGCCCTCCATCACAATATATTTACAAGAGCAATTCAAAAGTCTCATTTCAAGGAGCGGCTCAGAAAGTCCTTCAACACAGAGATCAGCTCATTAGTGGAGCTCTGAGGGATTCGTCTGCTGTCTGCATGTCTTGTGTTGTCTTGATGAGTTCATGCATAGCTGTTCTTTTCTTACACTCACTTGACTAGGACACACACACACACACACACACACAGTTGAACAATAGTCTGCAACACCAGAGATGCATACAACTCTCCTCCACACACAACCATCTTCTCCCTAAGATCCTATGAGGACTCCCACTGACATCTCATAAATGTCTCAGTGTTGTTTTTTTACACACACACACACACACACACACGTAGCTGGACAATGGCCTGTACAGAATATGCCAGACGAGTCCAGAGAAACTCTTTGCACACACACACACACACACACACACACACACACACACACACACACACACACACACACACACACACACACACACACACACACACACACACACACACACACACACACACACACACACACACACACACACGTAGCTGGACAATGGCCTGTACAGAATATGCCAGAAGATTCCAGAGAAACTCTTTGCACACACACACACACACACACACACACACACACACACACACACACACACACACACACACACTCACTTTGATCATCTGATTACGCCGGAAGGAACTAATTGCTCCACTGCCTCCAAATAGGATTTTGAATCCACTGAGCTCTGCCACATGGTGATGAAGTCGAGCTGCGATTGGACACCGGGGAGTTCTGCCCAGATGCATGCTTATATGAGCGAATGCACTTTAGACGAGATGAAGGGGACCTGCGATAAAACATGAAGACGAGCTGCAATGTGCAACAATGAAAAACCTTCACGCCTGTTCAGGACCACAGAGTGTGTTTATGTGTGTGTATGTACTAGGGCAGAGGCGTCAAACTCATCTTCACCTTGGGCCACATCAGCATCATGGCCCCCTCTTAAAGGGCCGGTGTAACTGAAGCGCTATATCAACTACTCCCGAATATACTGTCAAATAACTGTCTTTGCATTTGATTATTGTTTATTCGAGAGTAGAAATATTGTACACATGCACATTTCTCTAATATAAGAACACAAATCCATTGAAACCTTCCAAATAAAAGCACAGGATATAAAGGCGATCGTATGTCTTTCAAGCAAGGCTTGTGTTTGACACCCGTGTACTAGGGTATGCAGGTATGTGCATATGTGTGCAGCTTTTTGCATGTCTACCCGTATTTATATATATATATATATATATATATATATTTATTCTTTATTACATTTTTTTGTATTTTTTGTATGATTTATGTACCATTGTACGTCTTTTATTTTGCATATCTCAAAAAACATTAAAAGATTAGATTTTTTTTCAACTAAAATCTTTAAAAGCCCCTAACGGTGTTTTCACTTCCGACAAAGGAGAGGTAGGCGTTGGGCGGTTGTCCCCGGCACACTGTCGCCACTGTTCGCTCTACAGAAATTATATTATGAATGATTTCTAGGGAACATGTATATTGCTCCTACTCAGCCGTTTCCACACGCCATAACTTTCCGCCCCCAACTTTTTCCAAATTAGATTGCAGTTCTGAAGGTTTAGTGGATTAGTTTTATGCTCTCTCGGTATGTAACCTGCAGACTTGATTTAGTTTGGGCTGTGTGTCTGTTAATATCTTGTGATGGATGTGTATGAATGTGTGGGTTTCATGTCGGTACACATGCATGCTTCATCCCCACCTCTATCTGCAGAGTGGTGATCTCCTCCTCCAGACGTTTCTTGAGAGGCACCTCCTTCTTCTTCAGGTCGGTCTGCCTCCTCTCCTCCTGAACCTCTAACTGTAAGTCCCTCATCTCCTTCTCCAGGGCCTCCAGTGTCATGGTCCCTTTGGTGATGGCGGCCTCCTGGACATTCACCTTTTTATAGTAGTTGGATAACACCTCGTTGTGCTCCAGGAGATGGACGCCACTGGAAGTGACACACACACACACACACACACACACACACACACACACACCATGGGACATACACATTATTTGATATATTTAGTCTAGATCCCGTGGTTAAATTCAGGCGACATTATGGAAGTTCCAAACCATGAACATACAGAAAGTTGCGGCGCTGTACGGCCGTTTCATGGTTCCTGTTTGTTTCCAGAAGGGCCTTCTCCTGGAGGCTGATTGTTTGAGCGAGTTTCGTCAGCTCCAGCTGGTTGTCTTCATACTCCTGACTGACCTGACGGGGCTTCCAGGCAAACTAGAAGACGGAAACATAAATAAAGAATAGTGTGACAAGGGCACTTAGTGTGGGATGCTTTCGAATTTCATTTTGATTGGTTGAACTTGCACCGCACACATCTCAAGAAACCGTTATCACCATGGATACAGATGCCCGAACAAAAAAAAAGAGACAACATTTGTTATTCCCTAAAGAACAATTAAGAGTTATGAGGCACGTTAAGACATCAAACTTCAACAGAAGACAACATAAATGATCACAAACTGTTGTAAACTATAAACTGTGCAAGGCTCACCGTTTAAGACTAGTATAAACGACAGAGAGATAAATACAAGGGAAACTGGATGGCGCTTTGCCTCCTTAACATTTCTCAAAGGGCTCATTAAATCTTGTTTAAGACCAAAAAGTACAGCTTTGTCTCTTTAGCTCTGTCCCTCTGTCCCCCCCACCCCCAGATAACATTTTTCTTCTTAATAACATATCAATTAACATAATTAAACTGCCAAATGAATGCAACTACAATAGCATTTGACTGGTCTCATTTGTGTAAGAGTGTGTGTGTGTGCGTGTGTGTGTGTGTGTGCATGGACCTTGGAGATGTCATTGTGCAGTTTGTCCCTTATTTTGGAGCTATTAGAGATCTTCATTCGGGCCTTTGTGAGTGATCTGGAACGGACACACGTCAACACACACACAAATAAAAAAGATCAGAAACAGTACACACAATAAAAAGGATGCAGACGGAGCTTCACTGACGATCACCAACAAATCCAGCGGTCAAGAAAAGTTCTAATAACAAGCTGAACCACATAACCTTTACAGATACAGTTGCATTGCTATTCGGAGTACATGTGGATTCCTCCGCTCTCGTTTCTGCATTGGTAGGTATTATTTGACTGAACTTCCTCTCCACGTACACACCGGTCCTTGTTGATGCTGATGCTGCGCTGGATCTCGGTTTCATTCGCCAGCACTTTCACCTGCTCCCTCAGCTCGGCGATGGCCTGCGAGGCGATCTGCTTCAGGTTGACGTACTTCTCCTTCTCCTCCGCGATCATGTGGCCCAGCTTACAGTACTGCACAAGTCTAAGAAAACACCGATCAGCAATGAGATCATTCTTCATCTGGATTTCCAGACCTGGCTCCGATCCAAAGCAGGTGCTGGATCATTTGCGTTTACTTAGTCAGCTGTAAAAACACATCGAGTGTATTCTCTTCGCGTAGCATCTCGATACCTACTCCAGAATATATATAAGATGTAGAGTGTATAGCCCTCGCCAAGTTGTCAAAGGCCAACTCAACTCACTCAGGGCAGCAGTGGCTCGTCCTTGGGGAGCCGAGGGTCACCGGTTCGACCCCGTGTATGGACTGGCAGCTGGAGAGGTGCCAGTGTGTCTCTTGAGCAAAGCACCAGAACCCCAAATAGCTCCAGCCTCGCATCGAGAAACTTTAAATCTGTCATAATGTGACCCGCCGATCATTTGTGATGAAGATGAATGGGACTTTTTTGTATATTCGTCACACTTTAGATGAGATGGTACGACTAAGTGATATTAAGATGGCGCCAGGATGGTTATTATTAAGTCACATTGTTGTCCACATTGACTAACTTTTATTTTTAAGACCTAAAGCCCATAAAAACAGATACGCAGCAATATCTGTGCAACGTGTAACACAACATTGTAACTTAACACAATATTTTATTATCTTCCTGCCTTGTTTTTGCTCGACTAGTTTGAAGGGCGGATCCATATCAGACCGAGGGAGTCGGCTCTTGTTCTGGGTTTCTGAACACTGAAGGGTGACCAATTAGTAGTTATGTCTTTCCACCATGACAACATGTGCAGATGTTTGAATTAATTGTGATCCCAGCTGTTGCACGGATCAGAGGAGCCAAACAAATAACCAGGGATTAAATTATCAGTCCCATCAATATACTCTAGGAATTGGATTGGTAAACAACATGTCGACATTGTGCAGGTGCTAGTTGGCCCTGGATGCAGGAACACCCTCCATCAAATGAGACACAGACAGGCACCGCCCCCCCTACATAGGACTGAGACACACACACACACACACTTTCTAGTTGTTCAGACATTTTCTGGGGTCATTCTGAGTTGCAATCGTCTTGTATCTCTTGGTGTCGGACACGGAAACGAGAAGAGAAAACAACAGTGACACCTGCGCTGCAGCATCGTGTTCAGCTTGCCGTGGTCCATGATGATGAGGTCCTTTTCTCGCAGCTCCTGCTGGATGTGCTGGTTCAGCTGCTGTAGATAGAGTTACACAGGTAAAACCGCAGTATCATCACTTCTGTGTGGGCGTGTTTACGAGTCTGTGTGTGTGTGTGTGTGTGTGTGTGCGTGCTCACAAACTTCAACCTTCAGATCAGATTTGTGAGTGTACATTTTTCAGTATAGATCTCATATTTCCGACAATTTGAAGACATAAACAAAAGCAGCGGGCCTAGCTGTCCTGGTTAAATTGTTGTTACCAAGCATACTGTTTTAGAAAAGTAGCTCGTTTGAATTCAGTAGACAGGAAAAATAGCGTAGCGAGAGTTATTTCCGACAGAAAATGTCCCCCAGTTAGACTCTTCAATTTCGCAGAACTAAAATTGCCTCGTCCCTCTCTCTCTCTTTTCAAATCATGTTGAAATGATCACATTGTGGTGACAGTAATATTGTAAGGAAAGTAGAGACATTTCCATTCTTTAAAATTGTGTTTTTGTCATTTTTCGATCACATTCATTCATAATATATGAACCTGCTTTTAGTTTCCCGTTGATGTGTCGAGGTGAAAGACGTATGCTGGTGTCTGCGAAGGTTATTTAAGGGCACTAATAATGAAATGAAAACCTGATTGAAATTAAATAGTGTGTGTGTGTGTGTGTGTGTGTGTGTGCGTGTGTGTGCGTGTTTGTATTGTACCTCAGCTCGAACCAGTTCCCGGTGCTTCTGGCCCCTCTCCTCCACTTTGATCTGGGTCAGACATCTGAGGTTATGGAGTTCTTGTCGGAGGCAGTTTGACTCCCTCAGCAGCCCTTGAATCATACCGTACTGCTGCATCTTCTGGCTCTCCTCCTCAGCTACTGATAGCTGGGTGAAAACACATTTAACATTGTTTTCCCCGGAAAAAATCCATCAATTTGAGTGCAATGGAAGGGTTACTGACAGCAGAATTGGAGCGCAGAGTGGATTAAAAGTCCTTTACTACTAGGAAGATGGATATCGAACTTCTCTGTGTAAAGCTCATACCTTTCCCCAAATGGATCGTTAACGTTTTGCCTAACTACGTGACATAGGACGAGATAGAAATGCTATTTTTTTTTCATTAGATTAGTTTAGTTTAGTGTATCCTCAATTAAGAGGTTGTTGGCTGAAAAAGAAAAAAGCTAAATGTATCACAATTGCACTCTTTGCGTACTTGCCTTAAAATAAAAAATATATATATATAAAAATAAATGCTATGGGAAAAATATGTTTTGCCTTTAAACTCTAAGATGTATATATATATATATATATATATATATATATATATATATATATATATATATATATATATATATATACATATACACATCATTGAGAAACAATACTTTGCTATCACAGTTTCATTACAGGCTCGACACATATTTCCGTTATGAGGGCTACTGCAGTAAATTGCATTTCATTTTCCAGCCGCTGATGATAATGTGTCCTCCCACGTATGCTCGCTGACCCACCTGCTTTTCAAAGCTGACTCTGAGAGCATCCACATCTTTCTGGAGCTCCATCCTCTGATGAATACTGGCCTCTTTGGAAACAGCACCGAGCTAGAAATTCAAATCAGTATCAAAAGTCTGTTCCAACAATAGTGTGTGTGCGAGCAGAGCGTATATGTTGTAAATGTCAGTCAAAAGATACACACATGTATTATCATTTTCTTCCCTATTTGTACACGAGTCCGTCAGACTTTGCATACTGAGGAAGAAAAGACCACGGTCCAGTGCGAAATTACAAAACTCAGAATCAAATTCAGTCAGTGCATATTTGATCCCACATTAAACATTGATTACAAAATAATTAATACCATATATCAGGGGCTCTCTGAGGTCTTTTTGATAGCCGTTGGATGCAATGACACTTGACTAATTAAAAATGAATGTCTCCAGGCGTCGGGATTGCCCCTCTGTGCCGGGTTGCCAGGACTCCTGTTGAGTGTTAAGAGCTGCACTACTTCATATTTAAAAGGAGTTCGTCCCTCGGAGAGGAAGAAGGAGACTGAATTAGTAAGTTCAAAGCCGGGGCAGGCCGTGCATTTCTGGCGTCATTGGGGAAAGAATTCCACAATGACCTTTCAGAATATTGTAATTCAAGTGGTCGGAGATACAGGAGATTTCTGCGGCTCCTCTTCGCTCTGTGTTCAGGTGTTGGGGACAGGAGCTGTGGCCAATCACGGGTCACTTCAGTGAGTGTTACTATGGCTGTCATCAGGATTCTTACACATGTTGACCAATGAATTTTCACGACTTTTCCAGGACTTTTCCATGACTTTAAACCAAATTTCCATGACCAAACTAAAATCTCAGTTTATACATGAAAAAGTGAGAACATTTAGTATTTAAAGAATGTGAATTCCAAAGCATACAGTATACATTTAATGAAACAAATTAATAAGAGACAATATTTTATTTGAAGAATAAAGATTTGCTTCCCGAGCTATGGGCGATGAACTTTCCAGTTAAGGTGCGTTCACTTGCAACGCGGAAAAACAAGAAAATTGCGCCGCCATATTTCGAGTCTTTCTTTCTAAAACATATTTATTATTTCAAACTCGGCGTAAATGAACATGTGATTATGACAAATTTCCATGACCTTTCCAAAACTTTTGTGATTTAAGTTTTTTTCCATGACTTTTCAAGGCCTGGAAATGACCATTTTTAAATTCCATGACTTTTCCAGGTTGTCCATGACCGTAAGAACCCTGTCTCATGCACATCTCTTTGATGAAAGCCAAATTCAACAGCAGAACATCCTGCAGGAAACATTGCCATTCCAGCATTGGCAATTTACTCATCAAAAAGAGAGACGATACCTCTTTAACGATGGAGAGACAACGTTGCTCATAGCTTAGCCGCCCCCGTGTGCTAGCCTCACGGCTACATTAGTTCAGGCAGTGACTCAGGGCAAGCATCATTTCTCTCCATCTCTAATAGTAAACTATTAGCCTTCTGCAGGATGTCTTTTCTCTCCATCTCTAAAATGCTCCACTGATATCACAGCATGTCATGCCAGAGGGTTATTTATCATCATTTTATAACCATATCAGATATCACGCGTTGTAAACTTACGATTAAAACCTTGTGGAAATATCAAAGCCACCAATCACATTCTATTTGAGAAAGATGTGTCAAATGTATTTGGTCAAACGCCGTCGAATCCAAATCAAATGAAGAGTCATTATTGGCAGGTTTAGAGAACATTAATGCATTATATAATTGTAAAACTGCTTTGTTTTCAATGTCTCCTCAATGCATTCCCTGATGTGTCATTGGGATTTCCTTTCATAATGTTATGTGCCCGTGATATTTGCTGACGCATTTCCCATGACTCTCCCTCTCCTCCTCTTCTCTCTTATTCCTCCTTCAAAACTGTGAGCATCAGTAAAATTACAGGACGTTGAAGGAAAAAAAAAAAGAAAAGATGCTTCTGGTGTAATGGAGATTTAATGTGCTGATTACTGGCATCGTGACATCTACTCTACGACGTTTCCCACACCTGCGTTTCTGCCAAAAGCCGTAAAAACATAATGCCTCGAACCAGGAAGAGTGTGTTTTAACATTGTGAGGTTAACTGTTCAACTAAAATGCCAGATTACTCTGAGCAGATGTTGTCCTCAATAACAATTGAAAGTAACAATGTGCAGGTCACCTGTGCCTGTAAGTCCTTGGAGACCGACTGCGTGTGCTCCAGCTGCTCGCTGGCCACGGTCAACGCCTGCTCCATCCTCTTGAGGGCTTGAAGTTGCCTGATGAGACACACAGGCACATTTGAAATATTTATCATTTCCATAAGGCTTTGACTGAAAAAAAATTGGCTCATTATGTTCATATTAATATGCAGAGAAAAGGTCCGTGAAGAGTACAGCCCCACTGGAAAACTAAAAGCACAAGCTCTCATGAAAGAACACACATATTTACTGTTTATTTAGATAGATAGATATATTTATATTTATATATATATATATATATATATATTTATTTATTAATCTCCAAGGGGAAATTTGTCGTTACAATAGCAGCAGCAATAAACAACGAGAATAAAATATAAATGTAAGAAACAGAAACAAAAACAGTCACTGTGCACAAAGTGAAATATAAAATACAAAATAAAATATATATGTGTATATATATATATATATATATATATATATATATATATATATATATACACAACATATATGCAAATACGCAAATATAATACTGGTGACTGCAGTGTAGAATTAAATTAAATTTAAATTGTAGGTTTACCGACGTAGGTGTTACGCATGGCCTCATTTACGTGTGTGATGGAGCTCAGCTCAGTCCGTACCTATTCGTCTCCTTGAGCCGCACCGAGTGGCTCTCGTACAGGTGCTTCCTGTCGCCCGTGACGCTCTGCAACTTCACCTCCAGGATTCCTCTGGCGGTGGAAACACAAGGATGTGTGTGAAGAGACGCAGCGGATGTGGATGCACGGTGTGAGGCGTTTGTACCTGTTGCCCACGAGTTCAGCCTCATCCTCTCTGCCGACTTCCTGCTCCTTCAACAGCCGTCGGCATTCCTTCTGACTGGCATCTATTTGGGCCCTGAGAGCCTCCAGCTCCCCGGTCAGCTCCTTCTTCTTCGACCTCAGAGATCGGTTTCGCTCGTCCACCTCCTTCACGTGCTGCTCCGCTTGCGTTACCTCGGTATTTAGCGCTTCCATCTTCTTCCTGGCAGATCTAATGTGTTTAAGGAGGGGATGGGTGAGACCAAGAGAAGTTTATTACTCTTCGCTCGCATATCTTATCAATTATTTTATATGCACCCCCAAGTACCCCTTCAGCTTTGTGAATTTCAAATTACAAGTCCCAGCTCAAACAGGGAGTTCCAACGCATCGCTTGCAAGCCAAATATTAATTTGAAATTAACATAAAAGAGACTGCAGTGTGCCAGAGGAATCCTTCTCTGGTGATGAAGGGGCTTTTGAATGCGCCTGCACTTGAAGGGGAAAAAATTAATGATGTCCGATGCTTGCCGGACAAAAATACAGAAATGATTAGAGGGATTGACACGTTTAAATTCTCAAGTAGAATTCGACTAAAATAGTTTTATTTTTTACGATTCCTCATGGAAAACAAACCTTTTAGCAAAGCATCACAAAGAGAGGCTGGAAAGATATGTTAAGAGAGGGGAAACAGAAACAGGACTAACCAGGGAACGTGATGCATCCTGCAGGAAAGTAAATGATATTCAGCTTCAGTTTGTTTAATCTGTCACATTTCTAAAGTTTACACTGGGCAAACACAATTGCCCTACCAAGTGGAACATTACAGCTCTTTTGTGTATAGGAGATGAAGGGAAAGAGGTAGGTTATAGAAGGATGTGAGTCAACTGACAGGAAGTGACTTACTTTTCTAATTATGACTGCTGTCTCTTCTCACTGAAGCATCCTCACTGGCTCATTTGTATTCCTCAACGTATCAAGATTATTAAGGGGCGACATGTACTTACTCCTTCTTACAGCGTTTCCTTTCCATCTCCTTAAAAATCTGGTTGGGGATGCTGATCAGCCGGGCTTTCTCAGCCTTGTTAGAGACAAAGACAAAAACATTAATGGTATGTTGTGAATTGTGTCACACACACACACACACACACACACACACACACACACACACACACGCACACAGAGTATCAAACACAGACCTCTTTGAGCTCCATGCTCTGCGTCTTGTCCTCCAGCTCTTTCTGCTCTTGCAATATCTCCATTTCATGGGTTTCCACATCTTCTGTCAGACTTCTGTGCGTGGAGTGAGGGACGGATACACACAGAAAGGAACCCTAGTTATCTGAATAATTGTGATTAACACACACTAAAACATTCAGCTGCACTGCTTCTTGTTATTGAAATGGACAACATGAGCACACCGAATGAAACTTAAAAAAAGACGGACGTGCAGAAAGACGATGTCGTGAACGATGTTGGTGACTATGTACAAATCTGCAGGGCAGATACCTGACTTCCTGTTGTCTCTGGTAAACATCTTTCTTCAGATCCTCATATTTGTCCTGCAGGGTCTTTGTTCTGCTCTCCAGCTCCTGGAGGACCGAGCAGCAAGATGGACATTAGATCACAGTAGAAGATATCAATAACATCAGGTCTATGATGAGAGTTTAATTGACATAGATTGTACATAACATAGATTGTACATAACGTAGTCCATCCCAACAGCTTTTGCTCTGAACATGGATTTGTGCTTTCAAGTGACGAAAGACATCGCCAAGTCCTTCTGATGTTTCAGCTGTAAATCTCGTTTTTTCAGTGCTATGAATAGTTCTAGTTTGATGCCCAAAAGCATGAACGTAAACAACTAACCAGCTGCTTGTTATTCAACTAAACAAATTGAATGCACTTTAAAGCTAGTTTGTAGTTTTTATTCATCTAAATACAGCAAAACTAATAGAAATATATGTGAGGAATCTGTAATGAAACACATAGCTTATTAATAATGGTTTGAATAGTTCCTGTCATAGAATTAATATCACACTTAATGATGTCGCCCCAATGTAGCGTATTGTGTTAACAACACGAGAATAAATTGCCCAATCGGTGCTAGTAAAGGCTGCAGCTTCTGCTATTAAAATAAACTGAGGAAGACTTTGCATTTACACACTTGTGATTTACATTTTGAGATGTGCTCGTGAGGCCTGGTGCTGTGCGTGTCCGCCGTGGTAATGCATTGCTTTTTCTCGCAGAATTCTGCCACTCAATAATTCATTTTGAGCAGTCAAAATGCTGCAACTGGTTTACTGCAATACCGGCTCCCCGAGAGTAAAAAAAAAATCTCTTTTTTCGAAGCTTTCAATGCAACTCTTACTGCAACCCTCACACAAGGACACGCGGGTATGTCTGTCTTCTTTCTTCCTGTTCTGTCCCTTAAAGGTTGCTCAAGGGCATTGTAGTTTTTAATAACTACGGGAAAGATACCATCCAAATGCAGGAAGGCAGACTTGTAGTGCATTTCTAAAAGTTGTGTTTTTGTCTTGTTATCAGTAATTAAACAGAAGTTCCATAACAGAATCCCCAAAAGTATTACATATCCCAAAGTTAATTAAAGCTGAGGAATTGATTCAACAAGCCAAGGGCGTAGGTTGTGTTTCCACAATTGTGGGGGACACAAGTATGACAAATAGTCAGCGGGAGGTCCGGGGGAAGAAAAATCTCAGCATCGTGATTTTGAACCTTCTTTTGCCGTAAGCGGCGATTATTTTGAAGTTTGATGATTATATAATTGTTAATGAAATGCTCCTAGAGACTCAGGGCCTCGTGTTTGGATTCTAAAGACGTTTAGTGGCGGTGAATAAACAGCGACGGTCGTTTTTTTTTTGCTCAAACTGCACTGCATTGTGGGAGACTTCTGATACATGTAATACAGTATTAATAAGCGTGACAGTATAATACAGAGTATATGCATCAAGAAGATACTGTGGTTCTAGTGTGATATGTCAATTACTCTTTTTTTTATGTGTTGATTTTAACACAATATGCAGATAATCATGTATATTATAAGACAGTGTTAGGTTTCTGACATGTATATATCTCTTTGTGTTGGATTGGAGCAACACAAACAGATGTAAACAGGAAGAGTCCAGACACTAGCCTATTCTTGGGATCTGACATCTGAATATTGTTAAGCGTTTTGCTGCATCAGTCGCATTTACGGACGATTACCAGCAAAAACTAAATTAAAAACCTCTCTCCAGCCATAACAAGCATTAAAGCTCTTAAAAAACTCATATACTGTCATTTTGTCTGATTGGGAGATTGCACAATTAAAAACATCAGCTTCAAATGGCCTCAAAACAGTCGAATGGCAGGTCCTCCCATCGAGGCGCTGAGCCTGGACGGAGGCTGGAAGTAAAACTCATATCTGTTCTCTCTGCAGACCGTTGTTGCCGTAGTAATAAACTACACCTGGATGGTGCAATGATGAACTTACTGCAGGTTTCGGCTGAGTCTCATTCTCCTTCTCCAGATACTGCTTCTCTTCCCAGAGCCTGCAGAGGGGTGAGGCGGGTTTAGGTGGAGAGGAAGTAAATTAGAAACAAATGACACGTTTCAGTTCCTGTTTAAACAGAAAAGGGATGCAGTGAGAGAAACGGGCATTAACATTTCTTCTATAAATACACCGGTGTGCAGTTTCCAGTTAACTAAATGTCAGGCTACATTCCTCTTAATTGAAAGAGAAAACTAAAGATGAAGCAGTGGCTGTCAAAACTCTTACGTAAGCTGCCAGGGAACCATTAGTGAGTGAATAACGTGTACGTGCCATTCCTTGGACACACATAATGTGTAACAAGGTCAGTATATTCACAAGCTTTCTTATATATGAACACAAACAAATGTAATTAAAGTACCCTGCATAGTATAAATGTTCATATATAAACACAATTACTGTGAATCTTTCATCACAGTTGATTCAAGTTGAAATAATCATTGTTGTTGTGAAACATCTTGCAGCAGCCCATAGTGCACCGCTACATGTTTCACACAGTAAATGATATCAATCTTCATGACAAGTTGATGTATTGGATATGAACTCATAGAGAGAGAGAGAAAGCTGCATGAATGCTAAAATACGTGGCTTGAAAGTAAGAAAGTAGTGAATTCCTGTGAGTCTGTTTGGCTAAAGATAAAGGAAGCAAGGATTTAAAAAAAAGGCATATTTACAAGTTGAGCATCTGCTTGTCATATGCAGACCGCTGGCCATTTGGAGAAAGAAAGAAAGAAAGAAAGAAAGAAAGAAAGAAAGAAAGAAAGAAAGAAGAAAAAGAAAGTCAGGAAGGAAGTTGAAAGACGGGGCAAAAAGAGAAGAAGACGAAGCAGACGAGGAAGAGGACGAGAGAGCTCACCGCCAGACGCCGCCGCAAATAATACGCAGTCTAATCGTGTCTATTAAAGCATCCTCTGAGAATGCTCTGGAAGTGGTTTTCATTTAATATTTCAATTACCACTGTGCCTTCGACTCCGTGCCTCGGTGTGCGTCGCCGTATCCCACGGATCGTATCTTTGCAACACCGCGGTGAGAATATGAGCCGAGAGCGCTTTGCATGAAATATAGTCCAGGTTCAAATGCAATGCAGGCGAGATAAAGAAGGATTAGGATTAGAGTTGAATTCACTTATTTATCTCTCTCCCTCTGACATTCCAGGACACATCTGTGAGCAAAATCACTTCCTGACACTTCAAACTCACGCCTCAGTCCCTGTATCTCCGGTGCTTATACGTTAATGCAAATGTCAAAAAGCTTACAATGCCACACAAACTGATATTTGAAGGGATTTTATTGCCAATCCTTCAACTGACATTTCAACTCCTTACATAGTGTACAGTTGGACTACTTTCAATTCATACATTAAAAAAACGAGATGTAACTTTGCCTACAGGGCAGAGGGACTCGCCTATTGACACTCACATTCATACTTACACTGTTGGTCTGCACTGCACTCATTTCATTTCATTTCATTTACACTACACACATACACACACTTTGCATTTTGCACACTGTCTATATATACAGGACTGTCTCAGAAAATTAGAATATTGTGATAAAGTTCTTTATTTCTCTGTAATGCAATTAAAAAAACTAAAATGTCATGCATTCTGGATTCATTACAAATCAACTGAAATATTGCAAGCCTTTTATTCTTATAATATTGCGGAATATGGCTTACAGCTTAAGAAAACTCAAATACCCTATCTCTAAATATTTGAATATTTCCTCAGACCAAGTAAAAAATAAGATTTATAACAGCAAAACAAAATCAAACTTTTGAAAATGTCCATTAATGCACTCAGTACTTGGTTGGGAATCCTTTTGCACGGATTACTGCATCAATGCGGCGTGGCATTGCTGAGGTGTTATGGATGCCCAGGATGCTTTAATAGCGGCCTTTAGCTCATTTGCATTGTTGGGTCTGGTGTCTTTCAGCTTCCTCTTCACAATACCCCACAAATTCTCTCTGGGGTTCAGGTCAGGGGAACTGGCAGGCCAATGGAGGACAGTAATGCCATGGTCAGTACACCAGTTACTGCTGGTTCTGGCACTGTGGGTAGGTGCCAGATCATGCTGGAAAATGAAATCCTCATCTCCATAGAGCTTTTCAGCAGACGGAAGCATGTAGTGCTCTAAAATCTCTTGGTCCACAGCTGCATTTACTCTGGACTTGATGAAACACAGTGGACCAACAGCAGCAGCTGACATGGCTCCCCAAACCATCACTGACTGTGGGAACTTCACACTGGATTTCAAGCAACTTGGATTTTGCTCCTCTCCAGCCTTTCTCCAGACTCTGGCGCCTTGACTTCCAAATGAAATACAACACTTGCTTTTGTCTGAAAAGAGGACTTTGGACCACTCTGCAACTGTCCGCTGCTTCTTTTCCCCTTGCAGGTGTTTCGAGTTAATTAGACGATTCAAGTGATTAGTTGAATAACTTACTAGTATACTTTTTCATGATATTCTAATATTTAGAGTTTGAGTTTTCTTAAGCTGTAAGCCATAATCAGCAATATTAAAATAATAAAAGGCTTGCAATATTTCAGTTGATTTGTAATGAATCCAGAATGCATGACATTTTTTTTTTTTTTTTTTAAATTGCATTACAGAAAATAAAGAACTTTATCACAATATTCTAATTTTCTGAGACAGTCCTGTATATATATTTTATATATATTTTATTTTACATTGCTGTATTTACATATATGTTGTATATATACTATACATATATATTTTATTTGATTTTGTATTATATATTTAACTTTGCATACTATACTTTATGCACAGTCACTTTCTTTCTTATATATATATTTTATTGTGTTTAGTTTATCGGTGCTACTATGTCAACAAATTTCCCCTTGGGGATTAATAAAGTATATTTCTATTCTCCTATTCTATACTTCTACTGCCTATTACCCGGAATTTCCTCTGCCTTCGCAATTTTTTATTTCAACTGAAATGTTATTCCGAGAAGAGAAGTTTCCTCTGTGACGAGGGGTCACGTGTCGACATGTTGTTTTTGTTTTCAGGGATCAAAATATCAAATGTTTGGGAGCCCCTCGTGCGTGTTACCGCGTTGCTTAGCAAAAATGTTCCAGTGTCCTCCCGTTGGCCCTCGAAAAGGAGAGTTTGTGTACAGATAAGTGGGAGATCCTCGAAGTGAGTGTGTTATTTTCCATTTCTGTGGGTGTGTGCTGACCCTTCGGACGCACCGATAGTGGTGTTGAGTGAGAAGGGGTGGGGGTGGGGGGGTGGGGGGGGGAAGAGAAACCTGCGGCAGTAAAAAAGAGGAAGATCGGTTGCGATGTGAAAAGAGACCCGTGGGAGACGAGGGGAGCGAATTAGAGGAGAGAAACAGAAACAGACTCCAGGACTGACGTCAAAGAACTAATCAGTGCGGAGAACAAAAGGCGAGTAAACCAGTTACATGCACGGCAAACATAAACAAATCCACTTAAAGCTCCAATTTGTGTCGTGCATTGTGTACATCACTTTCCCCCCCGTGACATGAATCTTTAAAATATTTAACAGAAACAACATTGAAGGGAACGGCAATAAGAGGGAGTCCCCTACAGACAATTCTTGTAACAATGAAAGCTTTCAGTGGCACAGAAAATACACTCCAGGTTTAGCAAAACACACACACACACACACACACACACACACACACACACACACACACACACACACACACACACACACACACACACACACACACACACACACACACGTACATCCACACTACCTTTTTTATTTGTGTGTCTTGTACTCTTTCACCGTCACTTCCCTCTAAAGTCCAGGACGACTTGTGAAGATGTTGCTTAATGTACCTCACCTCAGTGTTTGGTCTCAAGTTACTTACTGTGGGTGTCTGCGTGTGTGTGTGTGTGTGTGTGTGCATGTGTGTTTCCATGCATGTATGCGGTGTGTCCTACCGTACCGTTTCGCTTCTGCGTTTTATCTCTCCTCTCCTCTGTCTCATGGGTTTCACACACACACACACACACACACACACACACACACACACACACACACACACACACTCACTCAGCTCACCGTTTCAGTTGGTGCCGTGTCTTGTGCTCTCGGTCCTCAGAAGCTTTCAGTTCATTGTATGCCTGGAGGAGTTGTTGCCTCAGTTCGTTGACCTCACTTTCAGGCTCCACAGAGGAGCCCTGGTCCTCTGCTCTCTCCACCTCCGCCTGCAGCCTCTCCAGCTCAGCACGGAGCCTCTTTGCCTCTCCCAAAAGGTGGATCTCAGACTCCTGAGTGCTACGGGATGAAACAAGGATATTAGTGGTATACAGATACTTTCTCCTGACTTCATTCTGACTAAAATGTCCCTTAAAATAGTCGACTGACGATTTGACGTCATTATTTCTACACGAGAACGCGACAGTAGCCTCTGCTTTTCAAGAACCACTTGTTAGATCTCAGTCTCCAGGAACAAACCAGTAACTATAAATTAAATCCATATTAACCTCAGTTAAATGGCATTCAACGACAAATAATCTAATCATTTTTTAATCCAATTATTCACAAAAAGATGTGGTATAATATGCATGTAAACATAAAGAAGCCGCTGATATACATCCTAGTCCAGAGTCAATTAAATGTACTGTGCAGATTCACATAGTTACCTCTTATTACACGGAAATTACACAAAGATGTAAGAAATTGGGGTCTCAAAAGTTAATTGGACTTTATTATGTCCCTCGTGGCAATTTTGAGAATCAGTGTTCCATTAAGGATTTGATGAAGCTCAAAAAGAAGTATGTTTTTGATTGACTCTCAGCCTATTACGTTCAGTTGCGGTGCTTAATACTGCTTGAGTTGGCTCATATTAGAAATTTGGCACAAGTAAGTGAGTGAGAAGTGACCCCAATCAAAATGTCTCTCCGAAAGCCAGTGGCTTGTCACAGATGCCACTTCCACACTTTTCTTTAAGATTATGAGTCACAAATAGATCTGATAATGAAGTCGTCTTCAAGGAAACTTCATTCGGTTGGCCTTCGCCGATTTCCACTTCTCCACTTTTTCTGTATCCTCAGCATCTTTGCGGCCGCCCCCAAAATATGACATGCACAAATATGATCTGTTTTAATAATAATAATAATAATAATAATAATAATAATATATTGCACTTTATATTTGAGCAATCTCAAAGTGCTACAGAGCAGAATAAAACAACAACAACAAAAAAAGCTAACATTTTAAGATATATTTAAAAGCAAAGCCAATAAAAGATATTTTAGCAGTAAACTTTCTTAAAAAGGTGAGTTTTCAGGTCACGCTTAAAAGCCTCTGCAGTCTGTGGGGCCCTTTTAACATAGAGACATACCTCTTCAGAGTGTCACGGAGGAGCCTGAAGCTGGATTTCAGTTTGGATACTTTGGTCTGGCTCATTTTGCCCGACGACGACATCTAAGGAGTACGAAAACAGAAATATTACAATTTAATTGACGTTAAAAAAAAAAAAAAATCGGAAAAGGAGAATTTGCAGGTAGTATGATTGATGGTGTTTAGATTCATGGCCGTTTCTTTATAGATTCCCCCGTGTCGATCATCCACGTCGGAACGGTCCGCCTATAGCCAGACATTACAGCACTCCTTTACAGGTTTGGCTACATTCGGCTAAATTGGCCACACATCTGCCTGCCAGCTCAGGTTGCACCATCCATCTCAAAGGCTTTGATCTCACTCAGAGCCGCCTGTAAAAAAGCGAATATTAATAGCGTATATCACATTCTATGGGCATCTCTCATTGTTTCGGCACATAATATCCAATAGGACGATATTGTTTTGAACCAGATACAATTCTGACCAGCAAGCACTTTTTGTAATGTCGTTTTGTGACAAAATTAAGTTCCAGAAGTTGAAAACTAAATCACTTGACTGGAAAAAGAGTTTGAAACGTCCTAATAGTCGGGACTTTTTCCACAAACATTGCTTTATTTCTGTTGTAATACGCTCAAACTCCAGTTACGTCCCAACTCTTTTATATCTGCCTGTACTCGCCAACACAAAGTGTGATCGACCACAACAGAGCACAACTCCCCGCTGTCTGGAAAGAGGAAATGACCCAAGTTGGGCCGAATAAACCTAAATCCTCACGGCAGATATCACAAGATCAAAACAGCAGCTCACGAGCCGTGTGAAAAACTAACCCCTGACTATCTGCAATCTGGAAAAAGGAGAAGAGCGAGCCTTGAGAAGGGCCCAGACGTAACGATAAGTAACTGCGGTGCTTTAGATTACGGGTACCATTAGCCCTGAATGCCTCTTAAAAGGTTGATAGAAAAAGACACACAGACGTGAAACCTTGGAGAAAGAAAAGTAAGACTATAGTGAAGAATCTCCTTCTGTGTGGCATCGTAGTTCTTTGTGTGTCAACAAGGGATGGAAACGATGTTGTTGCCTCTTATCTTCAGAAGCAGGTTGGTAGAGCGAGGACAAATGAGGGATCGCCTCGTCTGTATCAAAGAGCTGCAGAACGCGGGATATCTCGGGTCAGACTGTGTAGCAGGTAATGTAATGGCAATGAACACACACACACACACTCATTACACACAGACTGATAACTCACCCAGACTTCAAACATTAGGGATAGCCGATTATGTTTTTAGATTAATTTAATTATTCTGTTTATCAGGCTATTGTCGATTATTCCAACGAGTGGCCGACCACGTTCCAAGGGCTGAAAGGACGGAGATACGACTGTTGTGAATAATGTAGATTGGGGTCTCTCGTTAATATGATTTACTCGGATGTTTTTTTTTTTCTTTCAGGCACTTTGCGGTGGCGGTCGTCCAAGGTCACGCCACTACAAGCGAAAAAAAACACCTGACGCGTATTCCACGATCTGCGTTCGAAAAACCTTTGAAGTGTGTTTAAATCTCTCTTTCTCGCATCTTGAAAACGGCAAGCGGGTCGTCGGGTTCGGAGCGAACTCTTTTCGCCGAAAAAACCTGTCGTGTAAATCTAACATCGCACGGCGTGAATAAGAGAGAATGACACATCAAATATGTTGTTTGCTTTTAGCGACGCAGAGGACACGGCAGAGACGCGCAACAGACGTGCTGGCCGGTGGCCATACGCTGGGCATTTCTTTCAGAGGGAAGCAGCCTGCAGCGGTTTCAGACAGCCTCTCTAATTACGGTGCCAAGTCTTATCTTTTAGAGCATGGGAGTCCGTTCCTTTACGGCGTCATAAGGCTCACATGTGTCAAACCGACCGCCTTTGAAGTGCAATGCAGACGAATCGCTGGGAGATATTTATGCAGGCACACGTGGAAAACACATACCTGTCCATCTACTCCCCCCCCCCCCACACACACACACACACACTCTCTCTCTCCTCATCTCAAGCATGTGATCTGTACTTCAGAGCAGCAATAAACCTTCCAGTGATATGAGTGTGTGGTGCTGCAGGTATGTGAAGTGTATAACAAAAACAACCTGCGGGCTTCGATACTCTGCAACCTCAGTGAAGGGGGGAGGGAAAAAAAGAGAATGACCAGTGAGAAACAGCACTGGGTTCCCTGGGTGATGGAGAGGACCATCATCTCTCTCTCTCTCTCTCTGTGTGTGTGTGTCGCTCTACCTTTCTGTCCTCATACCGGCTGTTTGAACTGTAATCGAGCCTCCGGCTGGATTGAATCACTGTGTTTGAAGAACTTTTGCTCTGCTATGTTTTCTTTTCCGGCGAATTCCCCCCCATCAGGACCGAGAGCCACTTTCGGGAGATGAAATCAATTATCCGGAATTGTGTCACTTCTCTCGAAAATGTGACACGTGCACGAGACATCCGAAGCCCCGGAAAAGAAAATCCAATTACATGAATCACATAATATGCTGCAACAATTGCCACGTCGCAACAACAGATGATCTGTTCCAAGTTAAGGGTTTTTACTACGAGTTCAAAACAAGTCCAACATCCAGACTGGACAAGTCCCTGGGTGAGGATACATTAAAACTATTTGAATAGCTTGTATTGCTTAATTATTTATTTCTCATGCTCCAAGACATTTCCAAAGGTATGACTAATGCTTGTGGGAGAGTATAAGTGTGATTTCTATTTCAATCTAAAAACCACAGAGAATGATCACATAACCATGTAATAACACTATTATTACAGGAAGAAAAGAAAAAAATCCAGTTTTCTAGATAATGTATGAATAATAAGTGAATTAAGAATCCCTCTCCCTCTCTCTCTCTCTTTGAAGACACAACAACCCGCATGATGCTTTGTGTATCGTAACAAGGTGTGCTACCAAAATGTCCTACTTCCCTTCTTTAAAACAAAGCAGACCCTATTTCACAAAGTGCAAATTTAAGAGAAGCATTAAGCAGAACAACATAAATACAGAGCAGCCAGCAGTTTCAATAATGATACCCACTGACGCCTGTGAGGCGAGCAGAGCCATTTGGGGTTTAAAAAAAAACAGAGCCTGATTTGCATCTAATTTAAGGGATGTGTTGCAGGTGTCCCTTCCTGCATTTTGGGATCAAATTACTTTTGAATTTCCACATGATATTGGAGCGAAGCCTTGCGATTCTCACACTCTTCAGTTCGTGAATCATGAGTAATTATAAATTTTTTGTCTCCCACTCGCTTCGAGCTAAAAAATACTAAGACGGCAACGACCGTCAAAACTCCAGGCTTCCAAATCGAGTTGAAAACCAAATGTGTGACTTCACGATGACTAAGTTTACTTTTTATCCGTCTATGCTTATAAATACAGAAAGCCACGTTGTTTGTGCTAATTAACACACCTTTTGTACCGCTGCTGTTGGCAAACATGGATTTGACATTAGTTGGACCCATCTGAGCCGACTTTGGACAATTTTCAACAAGCTTTAGGAATCTGAACCGGGTCACAAGACAAGGACTTTTTTTTGTTACTGCGGACATAAAATGTTACAAAAAAACATGACCCTAAAAATAAAATGAACTTCCGATGCACTGAGTCATTTCGCTCTTCGGGGAAATGAGCAGCCTCCAGAGTGAGGCGGGACGGCACCATGCACCGACTGCAGGAAAAGTACCTTCCCTCTCCGTCTCTCTGCATCTCTCTCTCTCTGCATCTCTCTCTCTCTCTCTCTCTCTCTCTCTCTCTCTCTCTCTCTCTCTCTCTCTCTACAATGCCGCTGATATGGTGTTCTGCATTACGCAATAGTGCTGCCCCTCCCATCCTCTCTAACTCAGCGCCCTCCCTCTCTCTCTCTCTCTGCCCCTCTCTCTCTCTCTCTCCATCCCACCCTCCCTCGCTCGCTCGCTCGTCCTGATATTAATGACACAGCTATCTGAGGCAGCGGCAGTTCTCCTGCACACTCCCTCCCGCAGGCTGTGCTCATACACACGGACACACACACACACACACACACACACACACACACATACACTCTTCAACCAATACATTCACATACTCTCATACTTACAATCTGCAGCCTCTGGCACAGACACACACCACCACACACACACACACGGACACTTTGAGTTCATATCAGAGGCGGCTGCGGACACTTTCACTTTACATGCACTTATTTCTCTTTTAGAAAAAAAAAGAAAAGAAAATGAGGACAATTGTGTTTTGCGTTTGTGCCGGTCTCCTGCTCACGGCCACCTTGGTGCCGCACACCATCCGGGCGGCGGCGGACTTCCCCATCAACTCGCACCAGAGACGGGACGCTAAAGGACCCTATTCTTCAGGATCCGAATCTGGCACTACTCCCACCACCTGCCCCGTTAAACTGAGACCCTCGGGCCAGTGCGGGAGCCCCGGGGTCGGGGCAGAAGAGGGCGAGGACTGCCCTTACCAGCTCACCCTGCCCCCGCTCACCATCCAGCTGCCCAAGCAGTTCAGGCTGCTGGAGAAGACGATGAAGGAGCTGCAGAGCCTGAAGGAGGTGGTCAACAAGCTGAAGAGCGGGTGCCAGGAGTGCCGCGGGGCGCGGGGCAGCGGAGCGTTCGGACACCAGCAAGCCGACCAGGGACACGTCCCCGTTCAGAGGGATGCTGAGGCGGGAGCGACGCTGGACCTCAGAGCACAGGACGTGCAAGGTGGCTCGAGCCGAGAGAGGGGAGATGGGATGGTCCCCGGAGCGACCGTGGACCTTGGAGTGGGGCATGGTTCTATTTTTGGGAAAATTGCAGCGAGCCCGAGCAGTATGCAGGAGATGCAGGTAAGATGCGCAATCCAGTCTCACATGAAAAAAAAAGAGACACTTTTTAACACTTTTAATTGGAATATGCAGCTCTTCACCATTTTTCTTTTCTTTCTTTTTTTACGAATGAAACCTCTAAGTTTATAGCGACAGTATGTGTAGTTAGAAAAATATTTCTATGATTGATACTAAACCATGTTTGTGTACGTTTTGTCAGCCTCGTCTAAATTCACACAATCAATAGTTGAATCATTCAAACTGTTAAAATCCGGACACATTGATTTCCAGAAATACATTATTTAGAGCTCTGTGCTAAACAAGAGGGGCACTGCACCAATCTCTGTATTTCCAGTGTGACTGACCGGTCTTAGTGACACTGACCAGAGCGATCTGAACTACAGTGTTTATCAACACTGTGGGAACAAAGTCACCTAAATGTGCCCACTCAAATGTACCCAGCTGGAACCATCCAGATGTTAACAGACATGTAAAGTCCCACATGGCACTGATCCACCGGGGGAAAGTCCCCTGTTCCTGTAAACAGGGTGTCAGCGTGAGACGCCGAAACAGCCGCAAACTTTGTTGACCCTCACGGACAATTAAAAAAGCACTTTTCATTTAAACAATAAACGCAGAGTGCCGACTTCAGTTACCCACCTGCTTTGTATTCTGGGCTGCGGGAATGATTCCCTTCCTCTGGTTGTTTCCAGGTGAAGCTGAATAAGATGTCAGCCAGCCTGCGCAACGCCAGGAACCAGATCTCGGCTGTGCAGGGGCGTCTCGAGGGGCTCAACCTGCTCAACATGGACAACGTGCAGGCGATGGTTGACAGGCGGGTGGAGAACATCACTGGCGTGGTCAACAAACTCAGCTCCACATGCACCAACCAGTGTGCAGTGCAGAACACCCCTCAGTGTAAGCCTCTCTCACTCGGAGTACTTCACCAGCATTATTACTATATGAAAAGCTGCAAACCATTTTTTTTAAAGCTCGACACTGCCTCTGAAAGGCTTCTCCATCTCCTCAGATATTTGCTATACATGTATTCTCTCTTGAATGAACCCCCCCCCCCCCTCTGCGTTATTTTCCATTCGGTTTCCATCTTTGCTATTTGGCAATCTTTCATGATCAAGAAGACCTCGCTCGCTTTTCTTATCTTCTTTTTTTTTCTTTTTTTTTTTTTTACTTACCTTGAAATCACCACACATGCCGTTATGGTAATATACGTGCACCATACACCTCCATCAGCTTGTAGGTTACAGGGAGGTAAATCTCCTGGCGTGGGATCTATCCAATCATGCCAAAGTGGCCATGGCGACTTGTAATCACGATAAGCAACCCGTCCCCGGGTGGTCTCCATCACCTATTGAGACCTTGCTTTCTGGGAAATGAGAAATTCAATCTTCCGGGCCGCCCAGGACATCGACAGACGGTCGCAAAATGCCCTCTCCGATACCGATTTACGGATTACGAAAAAACATTCGATGGGAGGAATTTTCCATCAATCTTAACTCTTTGCTGAGGACGGGTCAGCAAAACGCATCGCTACTACAGAGCCTCCTTCCATCCATAACAAACATCGCCACAGCAAAATGACGTAAAGTTGAGGTCAAAGGGATCATTTGAATGACCTCTTATACAACAGATTCCAGTGCCATGACATTCCACTACTATCCATATGTAGAAACTCAAAGAAAAAAGGGGGGGAAAGAGTGAGAGAGACAGATACTTGGCGCCTACGCTACTACATCTACGCGAGCGTTGAAAAAAAGGCCAACAGTTTCCATATTCAGGTTCAGCCCCGTGAAGAAGAAGAAGCCCGGCGATTTAATGGGAGTGGAACGTCAGGACGACGGAGACGAGCCCGGCATGCCGAACATTCCCCTTTACATTAGCGGAGGAGCTTATCTGGATGAGGGCGCAGTTCGAGTGGACGCTTCTTTTTCGGACCGAAAACTGAATAATATCCCGGTATCGCACGAGCGAATGTGAATGTGACACCATATTGGGGGGTTTTGTGTGGAAAGGCGATGTGAGGGTACTCCTAAAGAGATGTGCTGGGGGTGGCGGTGTGACGGAATCCCAGCTTTCTCCCTTTCTCCTAAAACGTGCCACTTTCTCCTTCAAGGCCGTCCTCTCTCCCTCATACGTCCACCCTCAGTTTATCTTATCTCTCCTCCAATCTTCACTTTCTCTCTCTCTCTCTCTCTCTCTCTCTCATTTAATCCCTGGTAGTTTGGTGGTTTCCCTGGTGCCTAACCCCTGCCTTTTTTTCTTTTCTTCTCCTCTCTCTCTCTCTCTCTCTCTCTCTCTCTCTCTCTCTCTCTCTCTCTCTCTCTCTCTCTCTCTCTCTCTCTCTCTCTCTCTCTCTCTCTCTCTCTCTCTCTCTCTCTCTCTCTCTCTCTCTCTCTCTCTCTCTCTCTCTCTCTCTCTCTCTCTCTGACCCCTGCCTCTCTCCTCCTCTGGAGGTCGTGCTCTTCTTGAGTGCTCATTCCGGCATTAAACAACGAGGGCTCGTTATCTCTGGACAACAACACACGGCGAGTAACGTGGGCGGCTTTTTCCCCCCAACATTCGTCACGGGTCAGCAACACTTGTCTGCGTACATCAATCTGTCGTGTTACAACACTCACGCACCGGAAAAATTATTCCGCCGCAAGTTAGGAAAACCGTGCCTGATGGTGTCTGACAAGAGACAGCTGTTGTTACCATGGAAATACAACGGCTTGTAGTGATAAGGCATTCGCGCTTTCGCAACACGAGTAAACAGTTGCGGTAATGGCTGTTTTACGCGAGTGAAATGTCAAAAAGACATGATTTATAATTTATGTGAAATTTGATACGAGATCTTTTTGACGGGTTTTCCTCTCGCTATCTAACTCACGTCATACCGAGCGTATTATTCACAACGTGAAGTCTCTTATTCCTGGAAATGCAACAACAGGCGCTTAACGCTACGTCCCTCTACAGTTCACGGACGCTGAATGTCATCAGTGCGTCGTGAAGCAAATAACGTGTAAATGGTTTTCCTACCGAGTTGGAGGTGAATCAGTGTAGCATTGCTCAAGATTTGCACAAATCAAATTTAAAAATACAGTTTTCATCCAAAGCTGGCAGACCTAAGGTGACAGCATCGTCTAAAGAGTATGCCAAGATAATGTTTCCAGGAGATATTATAAAGAGACAGATGTGTTTTTTCATCCAGATAAGAGTTGTAGTGATAGCGCCATGGCAAGAAAATGTGAATAAACACTCGCATAGGAACATGGATTTATAATCCCGCCCTGCTGGTTTACGGCTCATTAGGACATACCACCCAGTTCAAACAAAACTCCCGCTCAGTGGGTTTAGAAAACACTCTTTTTCATCCCAAACCTATTTGTTTAAATCAAAAAATGATAGCAGTTGATGAGGAAAAAGCTAATAAAACACTGGCACTCATTACCCAGACATTTCAGGCCGATGTACACTGCAAACATTTAAATCTAAGTAAAATGAAATATCTCAAATTAAGGCAATCTATGCTTGTTTTTTGACTGACAAGATATTTCTTCTTACAAGGCAGTTTTAATGTTGGAGCATTTCACTTGTTCTAAGAAATCTTGTCAAATTTTCCAATTCTGTTGGCAGATAATTTGGCTTATTTCAAGTAATATTCCCTCATTTTATTACTTTTCTTCCTTGTTTTTTGAGGCAGATTTTTTGCAGTGTAGAATTGCAATTTCACCGTCGAACAAGACTAACATTCGTCAAGACGCGGGTATTGCTCACCGCTCGCCGCTGTGAGCATTAATTTCACCCACTTTGCCCGGCTGCAAGCACTAATCTTCACTCTCACTCCTGTAAGACGCATAAAGGCCTTGAGGTGACTGGAGAGCAATTAATGTTTCTGTTCAGCTACATTAACTCAATTATAAACAAGCAGCGGATGCCCAGTCCACCACGCGGGTTGGGAACTGCTCGTCTGCAATGGGATGACACGCGACTTCCTCGACTTCCTGCTTTTTGATGAGAATTGCTTTCTGTCAAAAAAACAGACAGTCGTCTATTTAAGCCGCGACTGTAGGCGACGATTATACTATCACTTTGGATACACATTCCCTTCCATTACAGGTGCTAATCTAAGCTGACTACTGGCTGTCACACAGTGTGGCTCCTTGAGGACTGGGGTGTCTTCCTCTCGTGCCAATCATGTGTGTGTGTGTGTGTGTGTGTGTGTGTCACTGCGGTAGGGTTGGTAGGGTCGTCCATGAAGACACGTCAGCTGTCAAGCCTTTAGGATAGCGGGGCTTGACGTCAAGCGTCAGTAAAGTGGCTGATATTAGAGTTATTTAGGGCGGGCGCGGTGCCAGAGGAAGTCAAATGAGACGGCTCTTGTCTTCCCGAGAACACCAGCTGCCCGGACAGATGAGAGGACGGATAAGGAGAGCTGGATGCAGAGTGAAGGAAACCAACGGGTCACTTCGAGTGAAGGAGACGGCGAGAGAAATTTACAAGGCGACAGCTCGGGAAGCGCAGACGGAGCCGTCGACGTGGCGAGGATAAACCTTTTGGCTTGGCGCTCCGCGTGGACCGAACTGCCGTCTGCAGCCATTTTGCACACATTCTGAGGATTTTGACAGGAGCATTTTTGGAACGGATTTTTGGAAGATCAAAGCAGTCAAATATCTAAGCACCAAATACCTAATTCGGTGCGACAAATTTACCAGGGAAAACCCTTGTCGTGGCCATTTGTCGCCCGAAATCAAACAAAAAAATTTAAATCAAACCGCCACTGATGCACCGTGGGTTTTTGTGTTGACGCACGCAAAAGAAAATAATGTCCATTTCCGTCCGTTAGTACTCTGATAATTTATTTTCTAAACCAACAAAAAAGAACAAACAAAACGTAAACACTTCCTTGTGCTGTGTGCGGTAAAAAAAACCATTGGCCACCGTGGTGCATGCTGGTCCTGAGCCTATCCACCTCTACATATAACCACAGGTGCCCAGTGTTAGCCAATCAGTGAACTTACACCTACATATATTAAACTACAACTATCATAAGAAACAACTAGTATATCAAAATATAACCTAAATAAGCAATAAACAATCAATATTACTTTACAACAATACCTAAATACAAATGTCAAATTAAATAGCTCCAACAACCCCAAACTAACTTTGTACAAACAGGGACAGTTAGTCGCATTAGTGCACACTAAACACTCCTGGCCCTCCCCCTCCCCCTCCCCCTCCCCCTGCTTCCACACACCTGACGTCGGGCCCTCTGTAATGACGGTCCCCCACCGCCTTTAATATAATATAATATTCTACCAAGCCACTAAACTGATTTAACAGCATGACAAAACTGTTTCAGCGAAAGACTGCGTCAAACAAACTCTGCAGGGGCGCATGCTGCATGCCCGACGTCAGGATGATTTAGACCCCAGGTGCCCAACGTGTGGGGAGGGGGGGGGGGGGGTACGCCTCTCTCTAATCCCGTTTTACACTTTCCCACGTTTGTGACAAATCTGTTCCTTTCAAATCCCAAATGCTAACTGGCAGCAGCATTTGGACCTCGGTTCGGGCTCGGGGTCGGCCGCCTGCACCCTGCAGCGCGACACGGGGGACTGGAGCGAGAGTCTGGAGAAGAAGTGGGCAGGTAGAAGAACACGAGGGGGAGAGATCTTTTAAAGTAGTGGAGCTGTAAGGAACGGGCCTGTGGCGGCGCGCAGGGGGAGGTCACCGACTCGTGTCCTTCAGCAGTGGCCTTTGCTCTTTTTCCATTCGCTCTCTTTGATGTTAGAGGCCTGCTTGTGAAGCTCATGTTGAGGAGCAGAGGATGGGGGAGAGCAGGGGTCGGGAACCTATGGCTCTCGGACAATTTTGAGTTTAAAAAAAGAAAAAAAATCTTTCTCTATCGCGCCAGATTACAGCAGAAGTAATTTAGGGACCTTTTCTTAAAGACGTCTTTGTTCTTTTATTAAACTAAACGTCTGTTATTGATCGTCTCTACACAGCAGCATGTCGTTCTGTCTCTACGTGTCGCGTTAACACTTCTCGGCTCGCCCCCATAGCAGCACCAGAAATCGCATTAAAACACTTTGCATTTTGCACACTATCTATATATATATATATTTTATTTTATATTGCTGTATTTACATATATGTTGTGTGTATATACATATATATATATATATATATATATATATATATATATATATATATATATATATATACATACATATATATTTTATTTTATTTTGTATGTTATATTTGGGGATTAATAAAGTATATTCTATTCTAAAAGCAAGGCATATTTAATTTATTATACGTAAAAAATACTATATGTCTCTCAATGAAATATATAATTAGAGATATCTGGCTCTTATTTGGCTCCTCTCTTCCTGACCCCTGGGGTAGAGTGTTCTGCTTCTTTAAAGATAGAAGACCAAACTGGTTTTTATGCTTGATCACTTGGTGAACTTCAACTTGATCCACACGTGGAAACGGGGAATAATCTGGTGACGTGTCGTCCCGGAAATTTAATGAGGACTGAGAACTTGGTTAAAGCTGGATTTCATGCTAATTTAACGTTTCTTGTTCCCTTTCTTCAGTCCGTGTCAGCCTTACGGGCCGTTTCTATTACCGTCCCATGGTAGAGAAGAGAGAAATGTCAGAGCAAAGGGAAAAAAAACGTTAATATCGCCCTGTAACATCTCATTAAAACAGCTCTCTTTTTCTCTACCCCCTCTCTCTCCTTTCATCTCCAAAAGTCATCTTAGCCCCCCGGGATTGTTCCGACTACAATGTGCTGGAGGCGAGGAAGAACGGCGTGTATCGCGTGACCCCTGATCCCCGCAACGGCACATTTGAGGTGTTCTGTGACATGGAGTCCTTCGGAGGGGGATGGACCATGATACAGCAACGGCTCGACGGGTCCGTCAGCTTCAACCGCACCTGGGCCGAGTATAAGAAAGGCTTCGGGAACCTGAGGTAACGGAGCGAGAGGCTGTCAAATCCTCACTGGTATTTTCTGGGGGGGGTCTTATTCTTTTAGGAGAAAATGTGACGATGGTTGGAAGTATGTTGGTGAAAAAAAGCTAAACGCTGAATTTCATTCTATTTGTAAAAACAATAGGAGGCAAAAATATCACATAGAGTAGGTAGAAGATGGTGGAGGTCATATATGACCACAAAAGGGTTATAATGCAGGGTAGTAAACTTTAAGTGGGAGAAAATGTTATGGTCATGTTTTTTTATTGTTTCTTGTTCATTTCCCATATTTATGGAGGTAAAGAAATACAAAATCACCTGAGTACGATAAACCCAACTACAAGGAAGCTGCAGATAATACACTTAATTAATGACAATTAATGATTTAAGATGAAAAAAATGTCAAGGCAAACTGTTAATGTCAGAAAATGAGTTCAAGAGAAAATAGAGGGACGCATCTTTGTCATATTGACTCATATTTTTGCAGTTCCGCGACTATATTTGGATTACAATTTCCGCAAATAATTCTCAATTCTCCTTTCTACTTCAGTAGGAATTATCCAATAATTACCTCCTGATAACCCTGCCTCAAGATCGAGTGTAACCTCCCACTGATAATACCATTTTTGACCACAATTAATGATTTAAGATGAACGAAATGTCAATACAAAATGTTGATGTCAGAAAATGAGTTCAAGAGAAAATAGAGAGACGCATCTTTGTCATATTGACTCATATGTTTGTTGTAATACAGTTCCTCGACTATACTTGGATTACAATTTAAGCAAATAATTCTCTATTCTCCTCCTCCTCCTCCTCCTCCTCCTCCTCATGTGATACATTCATTTAGATTAAACCGCGACCACTTTCTCACCGAGCATCCGAGCACGCCGTCAGCGAGCTTGTTATTAACCTCTCGCATCTCCTCCCTCCTCCGCTGCAGGAGCGAGTTCTGGCTGGGCAACGACCACATCCACCTGATGACCAAAGCCAAAGACATGGTGCTGCGCATCGAGCTGGAGGACTTCGAGGGCGTCCGGGAGTATGCAAAGTACGACCAGTTCTACGTGGCCAATGAATTCCTTCGCTACCGGCTGTCCATCAGTGGATACAGGTATAATATTAGATTCCCTGTGTGTGTGTGTGTGTGATAAAATATTCAGAAGAAGGCATACATTTTTTATATCTATATATCCATGTGTCGTTGCAGCGGGACAGCTGGGAACGCTATAAGTTTCAACAAGCACTTCAACCACGACCAGAAGTTTTTCTCCACGCCCGACCGAGACAACGACATGTACCCCTCCGGGAACTGCGGCGCCTACTACAGCTCCGGCTGGTGGTTCGACGCCTGCATGTCCGCCAACCTCAACGGGAAGTACTACCACAAGAGGTACAAGGGCGTGAGGAACGGGATCTTCTGGGGAACGTGGCACAACATGTCGACAGAGTACTACCCGACTAACTACAGGCAGGCCTTCAAAACCGTCAAGATCATGATGCGGCCCAAGAACTATGCTCCTTAAGGTGATTATTAATATGGTCAGACACACAGATAGATGGACGAACACACACAAAATCTGAAAAACGGATGAACAAGTAGAGTCAGAAACTCACACACGCGAGAATAGTCGAGCATTTGCACACATTTACACATGCATACCTGTACACGGAAAAATACTTTACGCCCTTTAGACCGTTTGAATGCAGTCACAATCAAAATAATTGCGACAAAAATGTAATCGTGCTAGTACTTATTTCCACTGCAGTGAGCGTGGCCTTCCAAATGTTGGATTACAATGATGATATGAAAGAACAATGGACTATGAATGATGATGGACTAATATTAAAATAAAATAAAAACACACGCAGTGTAAAAGACAGCCTCTTGCAGGGGCTATAATATTATACGGAGGGTTTACGGTGAGCTGTTTCCCACTGTTTGCCCATTTCTCCACGCGGTGTCCTGCTGCCTTCTGCTATAAACCCCGCTGAGACACAGCACAGCACACAGTCGTAGTAAAAACTAATGAGCTGTCATTTTCTCTGCTCTAAATGGTTTCATAATTAACAGCAGTCACTCAAGTGAGGGATACGAGAGCTGATGATACAGTTTTGAGTGGCTCGGAAATTCATTGTAAAACGACTTCACGCTGGGGTCAGAGTCGCTACAGGAAGTAATATATACGACACACTTTGGGCAGCAGCTCCCTGGTAATGGCTTCTCTGTCGTTTGTTTAATCACACTTTGGAGCACTTTGTTAAAATACTGTCATCCTGTACATTATAAAACATCCCAGTATGACAATGCAGACTGAGATACATTTCTATTGGATCATTTCCAAGTACATTCTGCATTATTGAGTAGATTCGTCTTGACAGCAGCCGCAAAGCTGGACACTGCTGCAAGAAAAACTGTTCCAATTGTATTTCCATCATTATCTCTAGCAGCACTGAACTACTGCTCATCTCTGGACGTCATACATCAGTTTTCACATGTAGAAAAAAAAGAAAACAATCACCACTTGTATAATACTGCCACCTAGTGTTAAAAAACTGTATAGCATCATTTAATCCATTTTCTACACTGTGAAGGATGGGGAAAGAAATGTTTCACTTTGAGGACATGTACAGTATTTATTTTATTTTGTGAGGTATGATAGCTTTTATATAATACTTAAGTGGCACAGTACAAGGTCTAATGTGTTGACATTTGAGCAATGATAAAGTGTGCATTATTGTGACCATTTATAGTAATTATGTGTGTATTTGGAGCTTTGTCTGTACAATATTGATCTTTTCTATCATTCATATTCCACCATCATGCCAAAAGATATGCACTTTTTATATTAAAAAAATAATAAAGTTCTAACTACATGGCTGTGTACATTGCAGTGTTTGGTATGTGCCCGTTCATCTTTATGCAAGCGTCGTAATGAATGTATACAAAGATCTATACACGTTTGGCATTAGAATCCATGAAGAGGAATCCCCAAAGAGTGGGCTATTTGGCGTCTGTAACAATTGAGGGATGAGGCCTATTATAAATGGGATAATGAGGTAGTTACTCAATAAAACAACTCAAAGAATGAGTTCATATGGACTTCCCAGAAGATGAAAGACCAAACGTGACTTTAATGTCTGTTTACTGTATGTGACAATCAAGTTAATAAAAACGTACTGTGCTCATCCACATGATTCAATTTCCAAGTATTCCCTTTTGTTGAAACGTTAAGCTTTCAGGTAAACGTTGTAAGGCACACATCCACGTCTCGTACCTAGAGATATTCTACGCGTCAATTAAGCCGGGAAATAAAATGATTGAGTTTTTTATACTGCCAAACGTGATGTTTTATACTGCCAAACGTGATCTTCTGCCAATAAACCTCCGAAATGCCATTCACAAGAAATGTGATCCTCTATCAACATGCACGAGTCTTACCTCATCCAGGCACTGGAAAGCAGGGGTAGCAGTGACATCAGCGCTCGCAGAGGGTTGCTCCTCTGGGAGTGCAGCATCAGGTGCAAGGGCCACGAGAGGGTTGTCTTCCATCCCCCTTTCCACCTCCTCTTGTTCTTTCACCTCCCCTCCACCATTGGGATTCCTACCATCCTGCTGCTCCTCAATTAGACTCACTAATGCAAAACATAGAGAAAGATACCGTTAATCAACCAATCGTATAGAACCACATGAAGGGGTAGATGATTGGCGGAAGATGGACAGCAAGGCGAGAAAGATCGATGCAATTATGGAGGATATTAACAAATATCAGCAATAGGCAATGCATTATGGGTATCTTGCAATATTTTTAATTTCTCTGTAATTTCCTCAGAGGTGAGTAAGGCTATTACAACAAATCAGGAAAGAGGAAATACCAGTAAACCGGAAATACTATCAAGGACACACTAGTACACACTAGAGAGAAAATGTACATTTAAAGTGGACTTTTAAGGATTGAAGTCTTTGCATTAAATAGAAACACAGAAACAGACGAATAAATAATAATAATAATGATATGATAAACTACTGGCAGAGTAAACAAGAGTATAACTTAAATACATACGTGTTACTTGTTGGGGGCTTTTATTGAGAAGGATTCGAGTTGGAAAACAGTTTCCGGGTGAATATCAGAATAAAGACACTTTTTTTTTATTAGAAACAACACCATTTTGGGGCATTTAAATAATAAAAAGGATACAATGTGTCGTTTGTAATTTGACACGCGGTAACGTTAGCTCGTTAAAAGCCCTTTACCCCGGGCCCAACCGACACTAGCTCACCTGCTCGGTGTCTTTGAAGCACCGACACGCAGCGATACTCGGCGTGCACTTTCACAAACAATAAAATAAAAAGGCACCTGTAAAATGTTGTGTGACATGTTTCTTGGCCGGTGTGTGGCCCACGGTTAAAACTGTGTGCACGTGAGCTGGAACCTGTAGCCTAGCGCGAGCTCACGACTTTAAGTTGCAAGTAGCGTCACTGAGTTTGTGTCGGTGTTCGTCTGCTTAGACACATAAATAAAGAGTTGTGTAAAAGTCTTACTTGTGAATGTCTTGAAACCTCGCACGCGTTTTCACGACTCCGTCCCTCGGTCGCGAGACACTCGAAGACTTGTCAGTGTTTGCAGAAACTCAATCACAGACTTCTCTCTGCAAGCTGGACGACTTGTTGTGTTTACCTTAGCAACTGAGTCATAGCCCCCTAATAATGTCATATAGAGTCAAATATTTTTCACATTGCTTATCTAAAAATAAATAAAGATTTATCTTTTGTTCCTTACATTTACAAGTTGATAATATACACATATGAAAGAGTTTAAAACAACTCACACAAATAATCCCAAACCTTAATTGTACACTTACAATGAATGTCCAGCAGGTGGCGTGAACTAGTGTTGCATTGTGGGTTTGCACACTATCAACATGTGTCCTGCGTCGCCAACCGAGACCAGCATCAAAGGTCAGCTGACCCTGAACACGCAGAATGGAAGCACCCACATTTAATTGGATTTATCTGACCTGAATCCAAGGTGAAAGGGGTGGCGATGATGCAATGCTGCTGTTCTTTCCCACAGTGCACTCTGGGAGCTGGCGAGAACCATTACTCACTCCCTGCAACAGCAACAGCTGCAGAGTTGTGTTATCTCGGCGATGTATGTGTGTGCACCCCAATATGTGTAAAGTAAAAGCAGACCTGGATATATTAAAAATAAAAAATAAAAAAATGGCTGGATGTTGAAAAGCAAGAAGCACCTTCTTCTTAATGGTATGTTCAGCCTTGAATCTCTGTTGGTGATGAATTATGGGAGATAAACTGTTTCTTATTTCGTATATATTTCTGATTTACATTGGGTTTCCAGTCTGGTGCACACGTTACCCTCCACAAAACCATCTGGCTTCACATTGGGTCCAGACTGTATTCACAATGCTTTGAGGATGAGTGGATCATTGTGTGCAGGTAGAAAGGCGAGCACATAAATATGCAGAATCTCTTACAACACATGCATTCATTGAGTATTAATGTTTTTTAGGACTTACATATGATCTTGCTGAGTTCAATTGGCATCATTATAGTAATGACTTTCGCTATTATGCTACTTCAATTCCCCGTAACCTGGACCAACTGACGGTAACAATTTGGTGGTTTTGGCAGACAAGATTTGCGATTTCTTTGTGCATGAAGTCAACAAATGACGAACACACCAATAACTGATTTTCCAGTGATTGCAATTTAGTTTAAAACTCTATTTATAGATTGACGTCCGTTATAATGGCACATCTTGTTTTTTAATGTTGGGCACAAACTCCATCTGCTGTTTTTCCATCTCAAGCACATATGAATGAAGGCAGGAAATGCAGGGTAGTGCCATCCTCCTTGTACATTTAAGTCTTTTATCAAACCTATTAATTATGCACACATAAAATTGTTAAAGCCGAACAAATCACCCCAGCCTTTAGGCTGAATATTCTTTTGCAGAGGTTTCTAAAACTAACATTGAATCCGTTGCAAAAGTGAATATGCTAACTTCTGATTCCTGGCAGACTCCTGCTTACCTTATGTTAACAATGTGCTCCTTCTTGTGCCTCTAGGGTTACCACTTTAGACTAAATAGAGCATAAAACCCAGTTTTATAGCTATTTCGAATAAGAAAAACATATTGCAAACATGGGAATAATAGAAAGACCCTGAAAGTTTAAGTGTTTTCAATTCAGGTTCCTATTTGTTGCTCATTGAAATACATAAACTGTACAATTATAATCCCTAAACACACATTTTCTAAATCACTTTACCTTTTTACCTCATTCAAACTGATTAAATATGCTGACTGTGTGTTTTATAAAACTCAGTTTCACCGTGCCAGGCGACATAGCTGACTTGAGATTCTTGCGGCGCTGTGAACGATCTGTGGCGGATGTTAGTGATGCTTGTTGAGTCTGCCACCAGGGGCGGTGGGCAGGTTTCAGGACAGGTGGGATGATGTGTATACATGCGTGTCGGGGCATGGCTTTTAGGGAGCAAATAGTATATATGCATCTTTTACGGTAGCCACGGAAATGATCCTTTTACTTTTCATCCGGCTCCACCATCAGATCAAAAGTTAAATCTTTCCAGTCTTTGGATTTATGAGCGAATACCCGCAAAACTAATGACATTAGCCTTAGCTTTACTTTGGGTTTAGTGTCACATGTTACACGGCAAACTAAGATAGTGAACATTACACCTCCTACAGGCTACATGGGCATGTTAGCGTTATCATTGTTGTAGCCTACCATTAGCAGGCTGGCATTAGCATTAGCATATGGCTGTACCTGCTAACTAGAGCCACGTGCACAAACCCTGAGAGTAGGTGGAGAACCACAGCAATCACGAGTGTCACATCGTGTGAGTGCATGTCCCACATGGGGGTGACTATGGGTCAGTGTGTAGCAGGCCCGTCTCTCAATCACGGGGTTGGAGGTTCGATCCCCGCCCAAGTCGATGTGTCCTTGAGCAAGACACTTAACCCTGAATTGCTCCCTGTAGCTTCGTCTACAGTGTACGAATGTAACAGGATCGTAAGTCGCTTTGGATAAAAGCGTCAGCTAAATGACATGTAATGTAACATGTGTTTGTCAGCTTACTCAGCCTCTGGAAAAAGGCCCACTGCTGTATTTCAGTCGTCACAAATGGTGATGGGGGGGTATTTTTCTTTTTTACGACCCCTACCACCTCAAGGTTCCTCTCTTTCATGTGTGGTTGGTTGTTGTGATTTAACTATTTGAAATGTCTTAATTACCCCCCACACAATGTGCAATGTTCTTTTTCCATGCACACAATCTGCTGCTACGACATCTCTTGTCAAAGACTTTGTACCTCAGACAAGGCGTCTGGAGAGAGTTTATAAACAGATGTTTAAAGTCTCTTAAAACTCTGAAACCAGTTTCTTTTATTGAATCCCGGTCTGAATCTTTCGTGTACTTCTCTAATAGTATCTTTGTGCCCGTGAGAAAGCTTTCCCCTCAGTATTTAACGGTACAATAGAAGACAAGAGATGTTATGATTACCGTTAAGTCATTTCACCAGAGGGTTGGAAACATGAAACTTAGCACAACTCCTCGTAATTGGATCCGACTGCATATTGCTGAGTTGACATGCTGTATAAATATTGTTGCACCATCAAATCTGAATCTATTGCACAACCTACAACATACATCACAAATTGAAAAGTGCTTTTGGCCAACTGTGAGTATGATGTCATTCTTTAGAGCTCTGTGGAGAATCCAGGGCAGTGTTCCTCAGTGTGTCAGTGGGCAGGCCAGAGGCATCAGACCCCCTCCAGCTTGGACTCCTCCGACTCACCACTGTCCATAGTTCTCCCAGACAAGAAAACACAAAAAACATATAGATACTTGACAGCTGTGTCTGGGTTCTCAGTATCCTCGTGTTCAAGAATAACCAACTCAAGCCATATGTGTGAGCAACATCTGTGCCCATTTTCTAAACAATATCTTCACTCATTTGGAACAAATCTTCAACTTTGAAGGGTGTTTAAGTCTCCAACGACTTCAAGCCTGAACCCGATGAATGATGGGAACACAAACAATGGACACACTGTGTTGTTTTGTAATGTGTCAGATTCGACTGGACTAAATTATGCTCTTCTTTTGTTTCGCAAATTTAAAAAAATATCTCGGCATTTTGGGCTATTTTGCATTATATCATGTCACCTTTCGCCATGTTATGTTGGATTTAAATATGAACACATTGTTTTTCCTCATATCAAACAGATATACAATACGCCTTTGCACTATATAAGACTGTATTATGTGATACAATATGCCTTGAAGGATGTACTCCATCCTTAGTTATTTTCTTGGTAATTATGTGTACATCCTAGAGTCCTTCGTTTGTTTTGATAGGATGTTATTCCTGTCCGCACGAGAGCAACACCTGGCCTGGATGTGGTGTGTGTGTGTGTCTTTTATAACACCTGTGTATGCAGGGACAAATTGTTTGGACATTCAATTTTTGAAGCCTTTGATTGTTGAGATGTAAGTAATGTTTTCATAACTTTTCTCGTTCAGGAAATCAGGAAGAAAATATATTCGTGATCAGAGGAAGGTGAGAAGGGTGTGAGGACCAAGTTAAGGGAATGAGAGACAATCAGATGACAGGATCTGGAATGACAGGAGAGTTAATTAGACATGTAAGCAGGAGGAATTTAACTAGGAAGGTGGGGAATTTGTGACAGAAGAAGGAAAAGGTTTAGTGGACAATGTAGTTCTAGAAGTATATGTTCCTGATGGTTAATATAAGAACCAAATGATTGAAGACGCCTCTTCTCTTCTTCTGCTGCTCATGCAACAAGTAACTAATACATCTTTGCTTTATCTCATACATGCACTTTCTTTTCGGGCCAATAAAATTAAACAAATTGCCAACTGCTGCACATGTACTTGTACTGTATAAGCTGAGAGGAAGTGGAGGCTTACTTCTGTTTTTCTTCAGCTACAATGAGTTTTTCATTATGAACTTTCAGCCCAATAGCCACTTTGCTGAACTGGATTGTTCTCATTTTCGTTCGTGGTTTTTTTCACATCAGTATTGTTGTGTCTCCAAAACAAATGTGAGGTTGTTATGACTTTTGACCCTTTGAAACAATGACTTCATTTATTGTCAGTGTACATAAATCCCAATTCCTGGAGATATTCTATGGAAAAAAACATCCTGTAAAAAGATAATTGCAAATCATTCGGTGAGTCTAGCTCCATGATAAAAGAAGAGCTGAATCAATTAAAGCTAATGCTGTTCACCTTTAATGCCCAGTCCAATTATAGTTTCCTGGAACTGACTGAATCACTGTCTTTGTTCACATGGATGATTTCTGATCGTAACCAGCTGAACAAAGTCGAGAAACGAGTGGCAAAGAAAGAGACTGCTGTCACAAACACTAAAAAGAGAAACACTGTATTAATATATTCTGTTACTATCAGATAACACATTGCTAGTATGTTGAAAGTTTGACAACTTTTGGCAAAGCTTGCACCGGTTAAATGATTCCAGGTATGTGACCTTCCAGGACTTTAGAGGTCAAATTAATCCAAGGACACCCAACAAAAGTCCAGCAGGATAAGAGTAAAATTACCACCACCTTCTTGTTTCCCTTGAGAAACAGAATATAGTCCTGTATCTATTTTACTGTGCTCCACAAACCTGTATGGATTTTATGGTCATGGGGGGTGTATTGGAGTACCTCAAAAGGGTCACACGGGTCACACCGAAAAGATTTTAAATAGTGAATAGAAATAAACACAGCAGGTCAAGTTTTCTTACTGCACCGCGGCAAAAGCAAATCAATCTGTCCCAAGAGATGAGTCACTTTGACTTGATTCTCACGGCGATGCACTAAAGTTACATCAACATCGTTTTATTTGGTTTTGAGCGTAAAGTTGATCCAGGTGGCACCGTGGCTATTTATGCAGCTGTGCCAAGACTGTTTTCCCTCTCGACCTTCATCTATAGAAAGAGGATTTACATCCCGGATGCACGTTCTTCATTCCTTCGAAAACCAGCGTCCCACCAGACTCCTGCTGTGCAATCATGGGGCGGATTATGTATCAGACTCCAGGCCCCTGGGCACAGACATGCAACTGGTCCCATAAACTCTTTTACATAAGTGCAAGACACGTTGTTGTTGTTTTCGCCTCTTTTTGTTCTGGCGTTGTGTCTCTTTATGACCGCTGTGTCTCTCGTTGTTGTTGTGTTGTTCCCTTTCTGCAGTTTTCATGCATCTCTTTTTGGAAAAGTTGTGTTTCTTCAAGTGATATTATGCAGGTGAAGGCCATTTACCCTAGATAAACACAAGAACAACAATACAACATTTTAATAACAACAACAACACATACATGTTTGGATCACTCTTTTCATGTATCTGTACAGTATAATATAAGACATAGGAGAAAACACAACAGATCGAAAACAAGCTATTGTAAAAGTGAGACATACATGCATGTTACATCCCGTCAAAGGAGATTTAATCACCGACAAAAACATCTGTAGCTGACCTATGCTTCGGGGTATTAACCTGGTTTATGGGTAACTCTGGAATGTCTGCTGAGAGGAGAAGGAAGGAAAGAAAACAAAAGCTCTCTAATGTGCGTCTGTGTACTGTAAGTTGATTTCTCCGAGAGTTGCTCATAGCCTGTTGAGAGGGATGGAAATAATTAACTCCATGTGCTCACCAGATCTAGAGAATAATGTCTCATTTACATACATGTTGACTTTGTGCACGTGTTTGTGCGTGTTCCCCACAGATCCAGGGAGAAGTCCTTCAGGGCCACTTGGCTTCCTTCCCTTTCATCCTATAACCACCATCCGCAGACTGCCACATCCCTGGAAACGCAGTCGTCCACGAATCGAATCATCTCCCCCTTTTTTGTCTATTTCTACTGAATGCTCTTTTTTATGTTTTATCTTCCATTTCTCTCGTTTACTAATTATTCTGTGTTTCTATCATCATGAGTCACTGTCACCCCCACACCAACACCCACACACACCACATCGCCAACGTGTCACTCATGACCACTAATAAATAAGAACAGCAAAGTTTCTGAGGTAAAAACAGACTCAAGTTTAACAATATTAGGCTTTTTTAAAAACCTGTATTGGCTGAGGTTTCCCCATTGTACAACTCATGTTTAGTATTATAGAAATGTGTATGTGTGTCTTCTGCACAGTTTCATGATTTCACTATTTGCATTTATTGTTGTTGTTTTTTGCTCCGATTTGGACTCCGATTTGAACTCCACCAGGCCTGTGAGAATGAGCGGAAACAGAACATTTGTTGGTCAGAAAAACCCAAACAATGAGCTATAAATCTGTGTAGATCTTTACCAACTGTACAAACCACAGAGACCGACTTCCATTTTCCATGGATTCTGCTGCCATCTTGAAGAAGGCACAGTTAATTGTTATTGCATGATATGCTATACCCACAACTGGATTCTGTGTTTTTCCCTCCGTCTGTGGTTGGAGACAGTTTCTATGTAATATGGAGGGTTTTCTGTTTAGTCCTCCAGAAGAAGCCTACACCCCAAAACCACAATTACAGAGTAGAGAGAGCACACACTGAGGAAGAGGTAGTCGGGTATAGGCGACTACAATGATGCAAACTTCTTCAAACTTTCAAACAACAAATTAAGCTCCTTTAAACGTCTATTTCATGAGAAACAAAGAATCTGTCTCTCTTGGAAAGAGTACCCATTGAAAGAAACGTGTGTGTGTCTACATATTTCTGTTCAGAGTTCAGGGGTTTGTTGAAAAGAGGTCATGACTCACTTTGTCTCTGTCTGCCGGGTTTCAGCAAAACCATTACAGCTTAGACCCCCCCCACACACACATACACACACACACACACACACATTCTGAAATCCTCCAGACTCCACTATTAATGACCAGGTCTTTAAACCGTGCCACAGAGAAATGAAGTGATAACAGGGGAACCAGAACAAGGGAGCGGGCCCTCCCCTGAACCAGATGACTCACAACCAGTGAGCGTTAAAAGAGTGAAAAAACAAAGTGAAAAATAAAACAATAATTCTTTAAAAGCTGCTAATGGCACATTAATTTCATGAGCAAGTCAACGAGTTTAACCCATGTGCTCAGTTGGTGATTGAAGGTGAGTAAGGCTGAGCAGATGCTGCAAATCATGGTGAAGATATGCAGCTCTGGGGTCAGCTACAGGCTTTCTGTGTGACCTTTGAACACTCTTTCAACTGTGTGGGACGTCAGCCAGAGTTTGAGCATGTGTGTCATGGCTGTGCAATTCACACTGCATGGCATATTCAGACAACAAAATGCAGGCCTGTCTGCAGGTTCGTAGATAAAACATCAGATATTTAAAGCTTCATTTGGATCAGTATTTAATGAGACAAGCAGTCATGTGACCATGCAGTCTGCTGTAATCGTGCCTCAAAAACCAATGCTACATTGCTTTCTCGTCAATTTTTATTTAAGTTCATACTATAAATTAGCTGTCAGCCAAAAACTCTATGAAATTCCTGACTTACAGAGGTTGTAATATTTAACTGTGTGCACATGTCTGTGTGTGAGCCTTTCTGTGTGTTCACAAACTCAATTAAAGATAGCAATAAAAACTTTGCCAAAGGCGATTCTTTGATCTGTGTAAAAAGGGTTTAATTTACAATGCTGAGTCCACGTTTTTCACTCACAGGAGGTTTTTATAGAGGATTTCTTTCGCTTTTTTTAGGCTTTTATATTTCAAATAATGGACTTTATAGAATTGGCAATTCACTCAGACTTTTTGGGTTGTAACCTGAGGAAGGGTAGAGCTGCCTACATATGACTTACACTTATTATGATTTAGTTCAAATGCTGCGTAACATTTGAACTAAAATTTAAATATCCTTTGCCCCCTTTTAATTCTGTTGATTTATATATTTACGATGCTTGCAAAACAAGAGCGAGGGGAGTTTCCTTCACTTCGATCCTCTAGGTCTGCCTCTCTCCCTCTGCGTCTCCTTCTACTGCTTTCCATCAACAAACATGGAAACTTTGCAACCTTTGACCAATCAGCTGCTCTCCTGTGTTGTCATTGGTGGACCACAAATATGGAGGCACTACAGTACATTTCTGTGAAGGGAGCCAAACGGCTCTTTCCTGTCTTACTGCTGTTTTGGCTTCCCACCAGAAGCTGAACACAGAGACGTATAGTTCCAGTAAACTACGTCTTGTGGGACTTTGGTCAACCTGAGAAAAGAAATTGGAGACAAAATGCCCCCCCCCCCCCCCAAAAAAAAAAAAAAGTGAACCTGTTGCATATCTTCACATATGGATGGCCATATGCCAGGAAGTGGTTCAAATTGTAATAAACCCTATATGGCCGGTGAGTTGGAGGTGCTGAGTGCAGGGTGTTTGAGCCCAAACATTGAGGACAGAAAGAAGGAATGTTTCTGAAAAGTAAACAGCCAGGCGAGCTCTGAAGAAGCTGGTGCCTCTTTAAGGTTTGCCAACATACACTCACACACACACCCACGCCCGCACACAAACGGACACACTTACACGTGTAAACACGGACAGTAGACGCACATACATATCATTATCACACTGCAGCTTGTCTGTACTGAAAAGCAGATGTTCCAATGAGAACCTAACCTGCATGATAAATCAACTGAGACACACAATCAACATATTTCATTCAGACGCACATACACACACACACACACACACACACACACACACACACACACACACACATACACACGCGCACTATAAAGTGAACTATAATGAACTACTATTAACTATCAAGAACCTCTCCGTCATAGATGACTGTGTGTATTTATGTATGTGTGACCATGATGCTGTTATAAACAGCTGGCGACATTACTGGCATCAGAGCATTGTGACACCCCGCCCCCGTTTAGCAGCTGAGGTTGATGATGCTGTCGTCCTCTTTAATCACAGATTACAGCTCAAGAGTCAAAGTTAGAACCGCTATAAAAGATCCAATGAAATTAACTTTACTTTAACATCTGTTGTTGAGCGGTTCTGCGCGTCTACGCAGAAAGTGTTTCAGCTGCGCTTGCCAGTGGTCCGGCACGCGGGTGACCAACACTCAAAACTGTGCCTGAATGCATCCTGTGTTGACATAGAGGACTGAAGCAACAAGCTCTTCCTCCTGTGTTTATGTATGTTCTGTTTACAATAGGGCATAAATAGATTTCTTCTAGTGATTAAAGATAAAAGTAGAACTCACCTGAGTCAAGGTGAGTTTTCAGAAGACAAATGAAATGACGCTAATAGATGGATGAGATGACAACTATCGCTTTGAGTCCTGCAAACTTCACATTCACACTCTTTCATGCCGTATATGAGTATCATGTCGAGACACTGATCCCTGATCCGATGTTAATCTTTGGCCTTTATGTATCTTCATCACCTTGTTGCAAACTTTTCAAGTATATTTCAGGTCTCTAATGTAATAACATATGACATCATGTGGCTCCTTAACAACATCCTCCTCTGCAAGCTGAAACTACATGTTGAATAAAGCTTACTGTGTGTGTGTGTGTGTGTGTGTGTGTGTGTGTGTGTGTGTGTGTGTGTGTGTGTGTGTGTATACATGCAATACAGGTCACTGATGTCAAAAAAAAAATGTAGCATGATGTCTGTAGCTCATGGTTAGTGGTCATCCCGTAACCACAAGTTGTCAATTCCCGCTCTCCCTTTAGTTGCATGCCGAAGTGCCCTTGAGCAAGACACTGAACCCCCCAGTTGCTCCTCGGCTGCTTCACTGCTCCTTAATAACCAAGGAAAGGTCAAATGCAGAGAAGAATTTACCAACTCTGGGATCAATAAAGAATACCTTATGATTATTATTATTATAAATCATTTCAAGTTATCCTCTTTGTTCTCCAGGGCCGTGACTTGCCACAAAATATAATCCAGAAAGAGAGAGAGAGAGTTTGGTCTGTTATTAGCAACGTGACTACGGTGACACCTGGTTGATTTGATGAACTCTTTCATTTCAGGCCAGCAGCATGGACAAATTATAAGCAACGTGTTGAGGCAATAGATATGTATCAATTCTTAGAGTAAGCAGCATGGCTTTAAAAAGAGTTTGGGTTTGAGAATGGAGCAAAAACTAAAGCCTACATGATGAAAGTACAATGGAAAAGTACTGGTAATGGTCACAGTAGGTAATAAGGCCTCCAATTACATTACTGCCAACAGGCAGCTATTCTAATGAAAACATTTGCACAACCAGAAATATAATAAAGTTAACATTTGGAGAATACAGCTAGATGGTTAATGTAATAATAATGTAATTACTATGGGCCCGAGTTTATTAGTTCATGAAATCTTCAATTAAAAACTAAAAAGAGCGCCATGAATTCATATTGAGCTTCACATAAAGGCAAAAACTAAGTAATACATAACTGGGAGAGCTAAGCCGGCCGTGCAACAATAAAAGCATGATTGATGCTTTGCAGGGCTCTGAATAATAACAATGATGATAAAATCTTACATATAATACACCTCGAATAATAAGCCAGAATAGACACGTGTTTCTAAACGCACTAGCATGTGTAAAACATACAATACAGGAACCGACTCATAAGGTTTTTGTTTCCCAAAGGAAGCACATACTAAAACCAAAAAAAACAATTACAGACACATTATTGAACCCTGAGGAACACCATGCAACGACTGTATTTGTCCAACTTAACAGTTTTATAAATGAGTCCAAAAAGCGCAGGCCTGTGTATCATTTGGGTCGTTGACAGCTTTCCCCAATGCTCTTATAATGCGCTCACACAGGAGGCTCAGCATGAGCTGCACCAGAGCAACAGCAGTCTGAGTCTACAGGATGTGTTCAGGGACATAATTGAGCGTAGGTCAACCGGGTTTCTTGCAGCGCTCGCAGCCCAATGCTCCCATGTGTCAATCACTGACATTTGGGTTTTGATAAATCTTGTGATGTGGAGAGACGGATCAGCAGCTGTGGTATGCACTGGCACAAGAACATGTTTGGTTGTTGTTGTTGTCGGTCTTCTCATCACAGTTGCCTTGGTAACAACCACATGTGCAAGAGGTCTCAGTCCTCTCAGTGAGTCTTGGCTAACAACAAGAATGATGCTGAATTAGAGCCACACTGGAGTGATTATCTGGTTATGACTTCAATAAAGCAGTGATGTCTTCTGGTGTATTGGTTTAGTAAATTATATATTTTTTATTTTGAAAAAGATGCTAATATGCTATATATGGGGGGAGTGCGATAGGCTTTTTACTGTCAGGAGACTAAGAGAAGTAATAGGTGTCCTGAAACTGCAGTGGCTCTTATCTAAGTTCTTTCTCGATATCCGAGTCCAGAAACGCTGTGAAAGAAGCATATTTCAGCTGCTTGAATTTATAATGTTTACCATCATAGAGCCCGTGACCGTAGACGAGGGTTTGAACATAAGTCAAAATGATAAATCACAAGCCATGCCTGTTTCCTACAAAATGACTTTCCCATAAAACTAAACTGCATTCTCAAAGACTTTTTTGAGGGAAACATTTTTTTCTGAACTGAACTGAAACCAAAAAATACACTTGGAAGGTATTTAATTCTGTTCAGGCAACACAATAACTTATATTGACCCTTCAACCGTGTCCCTACTTGGACTTTAGACTCAATTGAAACACATTTGTTTTACGTCTTTAGTAAATGTAATCCACCACAAAGTATGTTTCCCATGAAACTTAATTTACAACGCAGTCCAGTTGGAACGGCTTCTTCTTCACTACAACAACCCAGGAAAACTACATCACCCAGTGTGGATAATTGCAATTTAACAGTGTGACATTTATATTTTGACTAGCTCCTGACAAGTTCACGTGTCACAGTAAAAAAAAACTTGATTTACAGTATCCTCTCCATATCCTGATACTGTTCGGCAGCTAATTTATTGAAAGATAAATCAAATCCCTTAGCTTCCTACACCTGATACCACGAGACATGTTTGGTTGTGTTTGGGATCAGAATTCGAAATTCTAAACAGGCTTTTAGAGGAGTTTGGATTTCTCTTTACTCCAAACGCAACTAGTTACGGTTTGAGTATTTTCTTAAAGATCACATAGTTTCTCATGCTTGATTTTCACTGGAATACATCTGATGTTTTGTCATTACATGCATCAGTTAAAGATGTCAATTGCGTAGTGGATTTCTGTTATGTACCAGTCCATTACATCAGAACCAGATATTTGGCACACTGGAATATGTATTATGCGATCTTGACCAGAAGCTAGTTTAGGATCCTTAAGGTGCCTGAAATATTTTCAAGTTAAACGTAAGACGACTCAGAGCCAGAGAACACATCTGTTCATCCTCAGCTCATTGCAGATCAAAGAAATCTTGCATAATTCCCCTGGCATTAACTACCTTGGCAACACATACATAGGTGAAAAATTCATTCCCCAAAAAAAACTGAAATTGATTTATTTGCAGGTTCAAAATGCGTGAGGTATTGGGCTCTTTTTTCAGATCTATTTTAAACCCATCCACCCGTGAACTTCTCCAAACAGCCAATACCCAAAGAACAAATCATCGTTCTGCAGTGGAGCGAAGGGGATAAAGATTCCTCAGTCAAAGTAATTTTGCTCGTGAGATGCCAATATGTTAGTTTCACTCTTTCCAGGATGCTGTCATGTGGGTTTACTCTTCATGCAGCAATGGAATAAAGTAATACGGGGGTGATAGGACATTAGGGTTCACGCATTCTTTGAGACAGAGCTGCAGAAATAATGACCAGCTCATGGATGGAGACAGGGAAACCTCTGATAGCTTTGCAAATCAGTAAACTGGCAAAGATGAAGTTGGGGTAAGCGCCAAATGAACTTGTTCAGAGAGGTCATTTATTACTATATGTGGCCCTGGACGTTGCAAAGGTGCTCTGAGGACGCACTGTGACGCTGCTTTACAACCCGATGAACACACACGCACCTTTAAGTCTCGCTCTCTATCTTCACCACTTGTGCAATGAAAGGTATGCATGAGCTTGGGTCACCCACTGATCCTCATGAACAGAGCCCGGGTCACCCACTGATCCTCATGAACAGAGCCCGGGTCCCCCACTGACCCTCATGAACAGAGCCTGGTCCCCCACTGACCCTCATGAACAGAGCCTGGTCCCCCACTGACCCTCATGAACAGAGCCCGGTCCCCCAATGACCCTCATGAACAGATTTATTTGATTTATCTTATCTTATATGTTGACTATATGTAAAGCCATACTTTTATATGTTTGATTTTTTTTTTATCTGTCTGCTGTATACACACCAGCCACCAAGTGAAATTCTTTGCGTGTCTAAGACACGTGAAAAATGTTTCTGATTCAGATGAGCACGCAATAACATCAAACATGTGTCTGCAATGTGTGAGTCACGTGCATCACATGCATTACACAACATGTGACACTGCTACCATTTGCAATCTATGTGTAGTCATTGCACAGAGTGTCCATTTGTGACAGAGAAATAAAACATGCTGAACAACCGTGACTATCTGAAGGGATTCCTCTGTTTCTGTGTTTTTATTTTGACAAGATAGATGGAAGGGAGTGAAGGGACGGAGTAGCAGCCCAGAACAGGATGGAGAAATGTGTTTGTGTTGGATTCAACTTGCAGGATTTCTCTGATGTAAAACATCGTTCTGTGTCTCACAATTCTTTATCTTTCTTCTGTTCACTTAGAAATGTTCTATTTTCTAGACTTTCTTGCTGACACAATGCATTTTCTGTTCTTTTGCTAGTACAGATATAGAAAAACCCCGGAAACAAAATAATATTTTCATATTTCTGAGCATTTGAATCCTTGATCATTTACATTCTTACTGATTAAAACTAGGAAGTTTAGTGCTGTATTCACATTCACACTTCTTATTGATGTGTTAGGTTTTTAAAACAAACAAACAATAAATCCAGTGTTTACTTTTAGACATCAACACATTTGGTGAACAAGTCATAAATCCTGCTAACTGATCCTGATCCTGATCCTGCTAACCTCATCCTTAAAACGATTACACGCCCCTCTGCTGCAAACTCCTTCTAGCTGGAGGCTCCCATAAAGTGAAAGCTTCCTCAGCTTGTAAAATCCCAGAAGCATCAACAATTTTCTATGCAAATGAGTTTTTGGCATGAATACATCTCTATATTCTTTCCAGCTACATGCTGCTTCCTTGGATTATTGTTTGCTTGGCCGGGGAAAGTTCCGGTGCTCGATAACTTGTCTTGATGACTCACTCTGGACTTCCCTCAGGGAGAACTACCACTTCGTCTTGGATAAAATATGACTTTAATGTAGGCGTTTGTCTGGCCTGCTAAGGGTTGGACACATGCATGTTTTTTGACCAGTAGGCTGTTGTCTAAGTCAGTGGTTCTCAACCTTTTTTCAGTGATGTACCCCCTGTGAAATACTTTTTTTCAGCCAAGTACCCCCTAACCAGCGCGTTAGCGTGTGCCATGTTGGGTCAAACCATCCTGATATGGGGGGGGACTGTGGGTTTTTAGGATAATTAAATTAAATTGCCTACTTAATATAAAATTCAGTTTATGAACTTAAACTTGTGTTTTATTGAATATTTATAAAATAACTATTTTTAAAGGATTTTTTTAATGGATACTAATTTTAAATAGATTTTTTTTTAAATATCACGTACCCCCAGGGGTACGCGGACCCCCATTTGAGAACCACTGGTCTAAGTTACGGAGGTCAATTTTGAGAAGCAAGTTTGATGACAGTGTGGTGAGATTGGAGGTACTGCTCTGCAGCAGTGAGGTTCACAGGGGAGAGCACAAATACTCCCTAAAGTTGGAGCAATTAAAACGAGCCTGTTCATGTTCACCCTCCTTTTATCACTGTGGGTCCTCAGAGAGAAGAATATTCCTCCACAGGGAGAGAGACACACGTATCCTCCGCCTTGTTCTCTTATCACAACGGGGAGAAGAGCTCTGCAGTCTGCTGATAACTCAGAAATGTGATGCGGTTATTAGAGGCAAGAAAAAGTATGTTGCATTGTTGACTTTAGACAGTTTTTAGCCATTATTACAGACATCATTTTCTCTCTGGTGCCGAGCTGAGTCAGTCTGATCCAGAGGAGTGAGGGGTCATGTTATACAGTCACTGGATATACGACAGCCATATATATGCATTTTCATAATATAGGAGTATTTGTGCGTTATTTTTAAAGGCCAATTTTTAAACCCTCTTCCCATTTGTCTGGCAAAATAAAACTACACGTTCCAGTGTGTTGAATGAAGTGGACAGAGCCCATCAGTCGTGGCACATCATACAATTAGATTATAACAATGTATACAAACTGTCCTCCATCCACCCTCCTGTCAGCCTGGTGTAATGACAGTCATTACTTTGAATACACAGTCACAGTGAAGCCATTGTATTAGTAATTACAGAACAATGAACTACAGTTAGACATATTATTCTCGTCTGTGACACATATTAAAATCTATTTAATGTCTCTGTCTATTTATTATTTATGCATCCTGACTCCAGTAGTCATTGCCGTTCACTTATTTTAGGCAACATAACAGATTGTATCAGATAGTGTATTTATTTGTCTTCATGCTTCCTTTTTTTCATGTCTTTCTTTTTTTGCATCCTTTTTTTGTCTACCCACACACACAGCCCAGATGTGTCGAGTTATTTATTTTAGTAATGCTCAGTGATTTATTCCAGGCCTCCTATACGTGGCGTCTAGCCGCTCCTCGGGCTCGGCGGAGAACCAGAGGAGAGGAGAGGAGTGAGTGTTGGAGGAAGAAAATTATGCAAAACAAATCAAACCCCAGAAAGGGCGGGAAGAGAGGGAAGGAGAGCACACACAGAGCAAGAAGAAACACAATAGATAACCCGTGAGAAAATAAATAAGAGAGAAAACAAGATGACATTGTTTCCTTTATCTAAAGACGGCTTAATGCTTATTGTCTTTGAAGTGTGCAGTGACCTGCCGAGCATGGACTCAATCAGTGCCTCATGTAGGGAGGGATTCAGTGTATGATTAAATAGGATTTAAGTTCAGAGCCACAGAGATATGGGGTCATCTGGTTTGTCTAAATAGTTGCATCCGTACGTGCGTTTGAGCGTACATGTGTTGTTCCAATGCGTTTCCAGTCTGCCATGGATTGTGGCCAGGTAGAGAATCATGGGAAACAGACCGGGGGAAATATTTATTTTACCGTCTGTCTGCATCTCCTTTTCTGTGAAAAAAAATCAAAGAAAGGCGAAGAAGACAGAGGAGCAGAGTAAATTGATGCAACATGTATGTCAGAGATCAAATAGTATCCTATAGCTGGAATAATAAATAAAAACCTCTCATCTCCAAGCAGAAAAAGAAACGAGTCCTCCATCGATTTAGCAATGCAGTCCTTTACCATCGTGGGACTCACAGTGGACAGACAATGAAGATCACCATCCACACAGCAGGAACAGAGATATCCGCCTACATTACCCAGAGATCAACTTGATTGCTTACAGGTAATAGCATTCATTACTGTTTCTTGCCTCTAATATTCTCTGCTAAATGCTCCTGTGTTCAACAACTAGTTCCACACTGTGTGTGTTGGCCGTTTCGTGCTGGGCAGGTAGCCTACAATTGTTTTTTAGCACGTTTGTTTTGATGAAAAGAAAACTAGAGACTGATTGATTGCAGAACTGTGCAGCTTTTCCAACAGGATTTAGGGAGTTGATATTTTCCTTGTGGCGGAGGCTGGAAATGCATCTTTAACCGAGAACAAGATGGCAGTTTCTCATGTTTTGGGGTCACCAGACTCAAAACCGTATAATTAGAATGACTTCTAGTGACATTTAGATGGATTTCCTACCTCCCATGAAGCCACAATGTATTTGAAGGGTTCAGATTCCGTAAGTTTGTTTAAAAGAAATGCTATATAGCATCAACAGTGGATTTTTAAATCTAATTTGCTTCACAAAATTAGCCATGATCACACATTGCGCTTCCATCTGAGATTTATTTCGACATTAATATCGTACACAGTGGCTGTAAACGTGTCTTAAAGGGGATGCATCGAGTTCAAAAGTCGAGCCGGCTCTTTAAAGAATGTGTTTGAAGCATTTTAACAAGGCGCTCGTCCTCCGTCTCCCCACTGGCACCACAGCTGGCCTGGCACACGGATATCATGGACACACACACCCACACACACACACACACACATGCAGAGTTATTCCTTCATGCTGTGGCTGCATGGTCCCAGTATGCATGCATGCTTTTTGCAGATGTGATCGTCCAGTAGGCGCCTGGTGTTTGAGGCGAGCATTAGCGCCCGACGTCCGCTGCTAAACAGACACTTTGACTGCTTTACGGCCTTTGCAGAAAAAGGCCCCCGGGTTTCCATCGCAGCTTCTCCCCCACTTACTTAAACCAGTTGTTCGGTTGGAAGTGCTCTCAAGCCGTTTGAAGTGTTAGCAGTAAACAATCCATTCAAGCCAGCGCAGAATGGTGGACCCTAATATGGAGCTGTTTCCCTCGGTGTTGTTGAGAAGAAGAGAGGAGGGGAGAAGGACGGAGCAGCAGGCTGTTGATTAGCGGGGATCACTGTCTCCTGGCTCCATACAATTACCCAGAATGCCACTTAGTAGTGGAAGGAACTATTTGTGCAGGAGCTGTTTAGTGTCAGCGGTGTAGAGAATGGGAGGAATCTTCACCTCTCTATAAGTGAATATACAGACGTACCGCAGTGGGAAACAATTATACAGAGTTACCCTCCTACTGGACACCAAGTGAAGAATTGGAACATGTCAAAATAACCACGACAAAAATGACACTGGCTCAAAGATTAATCCTCTGATGACCATCAATGACTGTTCAAAATGTCCTTGCAATGGTTTTATTATCTTCACATTGAAAATGCGGAAGGTAATGTTTTGATCGCCGTGTATTTGTATGCGTGTGTGATACTCGCATAAGTCAAAAAGTATTAAACCGAATCGCATGAAATTTGGTGGGATGATTGGTTATTATCCGGGGACCATTTGATTAGATTTTGGGATTGAGCGGATCAAAGGTCAAGGTCATGAAAAGCTCAAAATCTTCTTTGAATCGCATAGAATTTATTGGGATGATTGGTTATTATCCGGAGACCATTTGATTAGATTTTGGGATCGGTCGGGTCAAAGGTCAAGGTCATGAAAAGGTCAAAATCCTCTTTTTACCATAGCACGGTCACTTTTTATGTTCATAATGCGATGCCCAATCTTGTGATATGCGGAGGTATGCGCTCTACCGAGTGCCCCTTCTAGTTTCCATATTTCTCAATCCAGACCTCGTCGCCAACGAAAGTGTCGGGACAGAAACAGAATACACAGTGTTAGTTAGGACGCAGTCCAGATGATGGGTTGTCACACTTGTTTTTAGAAAACCCTGTGAAACCACAAGCTTTGCCGGCAACACGCTCGGTCACATCGTTCCCAGGCTTATGACAAAGGAGAGATCTTCCACTGAAGCAGAGGCAGATGTGGGAAGTGGACTGAGGCGATGGAACAAAGCTGCTGCTACTTGCTATTTATATGCACCGCGGCTGGAGGCTGACACCACAAACAAGTGGTTGAGCTCTGTGCCACCCAGAGAGCCAATGCCCATGCTCTCTCTTTCTCTCTCTCCCTCTCTCTCTCTCTCTCCCTAATTCAAAAGGGCTGTACTGGCATGAACGTTTCAAGAGCAATGCTTCCAAAGTATCAGAAGACTAAATCGTCCAAATATTTGGATAGTACACAATAACAAAATACGAACGCCAACACAACATTAATAATGATGTATATATGGCTCGGCGCGGACTACATGGCGTACAAATTACACACAAATAGCAATAACTACAATTATAATGTCAATTATATGACATTCATTGTCTCTTTTCAAGGCCAAATAATAATATTAACTACTTTTGTTTTTTCATTTCTTCCTAATTTGACTCCGATGGCTGAGAGCAGTGCTGAATGTCCATAAGTTGCAGCCCTCCGACACATGTACACGACTGTGTGTGTGTGTGTGTGTGTGTGTGTGTGTGTGTGTGTGTGTAATGCTACACCAGACGCAGGCGTGTGGCTCCTTTGAGAAGCAGCTTTCCTTTTGCTCTGCGAGTCCTCTCTCCCTTTTCTCTCCTCACATTCTCGGAGCGAGCCAGCTGAGTGGGTGCAAAGCGAGAGAGGCAGCAGCAGCAGCTCGCATACGGCAGTCGTCAATCACCCTGCACCACAGAGAGAGAGAGAGAGAGAGAGAGAGAGAGAGAGAGAGAGAGAGATTGGAGTAGCAGCCAGTTGCTCGTCCCTCACTCCAAGCTCTAACTTTATAGGCAGTCATGCAGATTTTCTTGGCTTAGACGCAGCGCTCATGACAGGATTAGGAGCCGGGGACGCGGGACCAACCGGAGATCTGCAGGTCCTAGTGGACGAGCCCGGGCCAGATTCTAGCCCCGTCCAGGTAGGACTGAACAACTTCATCTTGGACCAGAGGGGCTTTAGATCTGACTTTCTACAGAAAGATTATTCAGAAAATCCTCAATTCTTCATGATACACTGTTCAATGGGATTTTTTTTTTTTTGCCAAGTATTGCAAAAAGTGTTAAAGGTTGTTAGGCTGCAGACTGGGTCATAGTTTTGGTTCTTTTAAAAAAAATTCTGAAGGATTTCACAAGGAAAGTAATTTATATTTAGGTAGACATGTATTGATAGTGTATGCACAGAAAAAAACAATGGATACAACTTCCTCATGTGAAGAGTTTACTTATTTTAAGTCCTTTACAGAGAAGTTGCAGCAACACAACATCAAGACATTGTGTTCAGTGTCGGACATCGATGAAAATATCTTAGATATGTGAAGGTATGAACGGACAGCGCTCCATCCATCGATGCCAGGAGTTATTGTTTTCATCACATTGAAGTTGCGTCTCATGCCAGCTCAATAGTTGAGGAACTGCTGATGTAAGCTCTTTTCTTTCTTCTTCAAAATGTCCAATTTGGAGTTGTTCTACAACTGGGCCAAGTTTACAGAGGGTCACTGCACCCTGACTTTGATCAATTGTACATAGTATCTTGAGCAAACACAACATTCAAGGGCTAATTTTAGACGCTTCCTTGCTGCTTTGGTCCCACGCACCAGGACGACCAGAAGCACATTCATTAATTTTAATTAATTTATTCTTTATTTCAGACGCTAAGTTCCATATAAAATAACAGACATACATATAAAAAAGAGAGAAAACAAGAAGATACAACACACATAACACAGTTCATTAAAAAGTATGAGTATAAGACTTTTGTGCCAATGTCGTCTTATGTTGGAAGTAAATCGATGATCAGAGCCTCTACTTTACAGCTCTGTGTCATTAACTCAACACACAGAGCCAAGCACCTGGCTGGCAAAGCGATGGGTTAAATTACCAACTTGGACCCTCCTTGTACTGTAAGTAGCTCTGGAAAGTCAAACCCATCTTATGATTCATGTTCCTCGAATAGCCGAAGCTCGGTCCTCTCAAACATGAATCCGAGACTTTGGTTTTAGCTGTGGTTTAATTGATTTGTCCGACGTATCTTATATAACAATATGTCCAAGAAGGAGCTTCAAAAGGGGCTGCACACTTCCTGCAGAGTTCGCCTGTATACTTTTTGACATGCCCCCTGTGTACGTTTTAGAGGAAATTCCAGATTCATGCAGCGCAGAGTGGAGCAACGTGTGGTTTCCCTCTGGAGTCGTGCTTAAAAAAAACACGGGGGTGGGGAGGAGGCTTGACTCGCAAGTTCACTTTGATTACAAAGAGCAAGGGTCTGACATTTCTGCTGTGTTAGCTCCATTTGAGTTGAAGTGCAACCCTTTGGAGAGTAAGTAGAGCGAGTGGGAATGTTTGCCGTGCCTGTTGCATGTGTGTGTGTGTGTGTGTGTGTGTGTGTGTGTGTGTGTGTGTGTGTGTGTGTGTTCAAAGTGCAGATGTGTCAGGCACCAACAGAAACAGGGGGGAGACCACTCTAACGCCTGCAGAACGTCAGCTGAAAGAAGGCCGGTTGTCACACACACACACACACACACACACACACACACACACACGCACAAGAGTTGCGCGGTCTCGGGAAACAAACTTGCGGGCTTCGGACGTCGACCTCTTCCCGAGGGTCGCCGTTTCTATTCTCGCGCTCTGGACTCCAGAGAATAAGAGACGGTTGGTTTCTCATAGGAACGCACACAAAGACACAGGGACGACCTACCACCTCTGACCCACTGGGAGAAACCAAAGTGCCATCTTATTTTATCCTTATTTTCTTCCTTTTTCTGCATACATGTACTTGTATGTTTGTAATTATGCTGTCGGGGGTGTGTGAGGTTTCCCTCTCTCGCTTTGCTCCAATCACATGCCGCTCGCTGCCTCATCCTTTGGTTTCAGGATTCTTGCAGCGCGACGTTTCTTTCCTCCCTTTTCCTCCTCTTTACAATCCCGACACTCTCATTATTTCCTCGTGTTCCTTTCTTTGTTTGATTGAAGATGGATGCCAGGTCTGTTGCATATTAACAAAGCCACAGACCTTTTGGGCACACATGACGGGAACTCGGTACGCTCAGCTCGCTGGGAGGTTGGCTCGCCGAGGAAAAACACGCTCACCTTTAAGCGTGCTCCTTGTTGCTTTGTCGCCGTTTCTTTCCGCCTGACTTTCTTCCCGTGTTTTCACCTGAATTCTTGACATTTTTCGATAGCTAAGAAGAATAGGCTCATTCTTGTTTTTCGCAGCCTCTGATGCTTGTTCTCGCTTCCTCTCTAGAACACAGGGGCTCCTTGTGTTTCCTCTGGAGGTCTGAACTCTTTCCGTCCCCGGTTGCCAGTTGTGTGTTATTGGAGCATGGGGAGCCTCTACAGGCAGCCAGTGCAGGTATAGTGACCCTGCTGCCTCGGGGTTGGGTGGCATCGTCTTGTCGAAGGCCCACGGTAGTAAAAGTGTGGGCCCTAAAAAGCAAAACAATGAGCTAAAAGAAACATTTTAAAGAATTAACACAGCAGCTAAGAAAGAACAGGGACAACAATAATGGACAAATAAAGGTAAATAATAGACGGGACTATTATTAACATTCAACACAAGCGCAACAGTGAGAAAACTGAAACTCAAACCCCTCCCCTTTGCCTTTTACTGATATCCTGATATATGTATGTCCCATGCTTTAACCTCATCTCTAGGACGTTCAGCTTTTCCCTTTTTTTATTTTCAAACGCTGGTTTTCAAATACAGTGTGTGTGTTTCCTCCATCTGTATTTTTCTTCAGGTCAGGGAGGGTCTGTTCTCTCACCGCCTCTTCCTGACGTAGGCGGGTTGTGATGGTTTCAGACGCCGACGTGTCTGTTTCCTCCGGTTTGCTGAGGCCAAATGACCCGTTTGAGTCTCCAGGCGCTTCAGACGACATACACAGACGCAGAATGTGTCAACGTGTGTCTATTTCATGTATTCATGTCTCTCTTTGTGTACATTAGAATGGATATACTGTTATAATATACACATGTATGGTTGTTTAGTGTGTGTGCTATCATGTGGAGGTCTTCCTTGCTTCATTCACATTCATTTGCCCGTTATACTTCTGGTTCTTTGGAAGAGCAGTTTCACTTCCTCTCATCCTGGCTAACGCCCCGGGTGAAGCCACGCCAAACCCACTTCAAACCCACGCCAAACCCACGCCAAACCCACGCCAAACCACACCAAACCCACTTCAAACCCACGCCAAACCCACGCCAAATCCACGCCAAACCCACACCAAACCACCGGGTTAAATTATACTTTCCACTTCATTATACATGTCTGTAATGTATGTGATGTGCTTCTGTAACATAGTCATTTAACCCTCCTGTTACCTTCACATTTACTAACATATTTTACCCTCGGGGTCAATTTGACTCCAGCAATTAAAACCTCCAGAAAATTATTGGAATTAATAATGTTTCCCAAGTTTTATGTTTGTTTGTTGACTACCTAAATAGCGCTTTAAATATATAAAAAAGTTGATATTTCTTATATGTTTGACAGTGAAGAACAGGCTGGGGTAAAATTGACTCCTCCTTCTCCTTCTTCAGGCTCCTCCTCCTCATAACATGCACTTTAACTTAAACACACATGTCACTTGATACATACACTTAGACACTTTTAACGTTATTTGTTGCCGGAGCACTTCATCTTTATCTTATTTTATACTTAAGTTTATGTTGATAGTTGTTTGTCATGTCTAATGTTGCACCTTCCGCCAAAACAATCCTAGTTTGTGTAAAAATTCCTGGCAATAAACGGTTTCTGATTCTGAAGAACATCGATATTAAACATTGAATGGGGTCAAATTAACCCTCAAGGTAACAGGAGGGTTAAACCATTATATCTCAAAAGCCTTTAGAAGAAATGCTTTCATAAAAGTACAACGTTGAGTAAAGAGTGCGGGAATCTAAAGAATGAAAAGAGGAGGTAGGGTTCAGATGAAGGTGCATTAAAGCTGCTGCAGCAGGGAGACACATGATGTTCAGCTGGAGTTTAGATCCAAGTCCACGCTCCCGGCTCACGGTCCCCCACAACACATTCCTCACACACACACACACACACACACACACACACACACACACACACACACACACACACACACACACACACACACACACACACACACACACACACACACACACACACACACACACACACACACACACACACAGGACAGACTTCAGCATTTATCCAGCGGTTTGTTTTGGTAGGGAGCACTTCTGTCGGGTACTTGCTGTCCCTTACTTGTCTAAAAGACCGGGGCATGAATTGTTTGGTTTTCCAAAGCCATTAGAAAGATTGAACAAGAACCCACAGATAATTATTATTCCATTTCAGACACAGTGGTGCCTTGTTTGTTTAGTGCACGTTGGTAACTTAACCTCCATCATAACGGAGGACATAAGCTTACTCTCAGTGGTAGACGTATATTTATCTGATGGGTTCACTGGCAGCACTGTTGGATTGTGGTCCCCTTGTGAAATCCACCTTATGCGGTTGGAATATGAAAGTATTGAAACTTGAGAACATATAATGTCTGATTATTATAATCCTGATAAAAGAAATACACAACATGCTGTGAACCTAACGTGAACTAATTCTTTTAAAATAAAAACGTAGCATTCTGAAGGCTGGAATATGAATGATGAGATACTATTTCACATACAGAGGCAACTCATTTTAGTTTCTTTAATCTTTTATTTAGAATATAAAGATATAAATGACCCCCTCTGACGTCCCAGTACGGTGCTCTCCGTGGTGCTAAAGCAGCAGACAGATTTGTAATTGCAAATTTCTTTCTAAGACCCCGTTTACATGATGGGAAAACGCATATATTTTCATGCGTTTTGGCCTTTCATTTACACAAAAACTGAGGTTTTATCACGGAAAACGATCATTTCTAAAAACTCCGGCCAAAGTGGAGATTTCTGAAAACTCAGTTTTTGTGTTTGCGTGTGAACGAGGTCAAACAGAGTTTTAGGTGGTCAAACGTCACAGTGTGCGACTAAAGATGCTTCACGTCACATGAGCGTCCTATGGGACGTATGCGGACGCCGTATTTATGCGGGTTCATATAAACAGAAACTTTTTTGAAAACAACTTTGTGTGTACAACGTTATTTTTGAAAACGGAGGGGCAGAAATATTCGTTTTTTGTAAATACTTTGTGTAAATGTGGCCTCAATCTTTGCGTTCTGCTAGTTTCGGCTTGGATCTATAATATGCCAACCAAAAGAGTTCTTCATGGGGCCGTTCACTTCGCTGATTGGGACTGAACAAAAACAAATGGAACAAATTGAAGATCGCTATCTTTCACACATACGGGGCAAATAAACCACCTATACCATCACAAATAAATCACCTACCATCACAAATAAACAACCTACCATCACAAATAAACAACCTACCATCACAAATAAACCACCTACCATCACAAATAAACCACCTACCATCACAAATAAAACACCTAACATCACAAATAAACCACCTACCATCACAAATAAACCACCTACTATCACAAATAAACAACCTACCATCACAAATAAAACACCTAACATCACAAATAAACCACCTACTATCACAAATAAAACACCTACCATCACAAATAAAACACCTACCATCACAAATAAACAACCTACCATCACAAATAAACACCTACCATCACAAATAAACCACCTACCATCACAAATAAACCACCTACCATCACAAATAAAACACCTACCATCACAAATAAACACCTACCATCACAAATAAAACACCTAATATCACAAATAAACCACCTACCATCACAAATAAACCACTTACCATCACAAATAAACAACCTACCATTGTTTCTTGAGCGAAGGCCTTGGAGTCTTCTCAGCGGGTCATTTTTCCATTGTCCAGAAAAGAGAAGCACATCGCCACCGCATCCTATATCCAAACACAACTTTATTCTGGTTCAGCACGGATGGCAACGGCAGCAAACCGTCTGCGTAGTATTTAGAGTAATAACCATATGGAAGTGTCTGGAAGCCCGAAGGCTTTCTGCACAATATTTACAGTCACAGGCCGACCAGAAGGAGCCGGGGTGGGAAATAATACCAGACTGGAAGAGGCTAATTTGAGCTGGTGTGGGCTAGAGGTAAACCACAGGGAAGGGTTTGGCCTGAGTGGGCTTGTTATAGTCCTAGCTGGAATGCGACTTGAATATTACAGGCTAACCATGGCTATCGTTTTTTTTTTTTTTTCAAATGGCTGGACTTTCCTCTTGAACAGCTGTGATGTGGAAAAGATGTGAAAAGTACCAGCACTGGTCCAAATGGTTTTGATATGGTGCTTAAATTCTAGTGGGAAGGGGAGATAACATGTTAAAATGCTTTTATATGTGCAATAGAACGTAGAACTTTTTCATCAGCTTGTTTTTTAAACGTGAAATTATCTTTTTTTATTTATTTTGGACACTTCACTGGAGCGGAGTGTGTCTTTGCTGAGCTGAACCGATAGATCTTGGAAATGAGCTCTCCAGGACCACACGCCTCACAGTGCTGAACATAACAAGAGCGGATGACTTACAGCAAGAGAAAAAGAGAGAGAGAGAAAAAGAGAGAGAGGGAGAGATGATGTGTCTGGGTCCACTTAAGAACCCTTTCCAAGCTTTCAAACTCAGTCCAGTCCAGCCGAGTGTTTTGACTGGTACGAGTCTTGCCTTATTTTGAAACTTGTCTCTCATAAGCTGCACAATCACTTAACACAGGCACAGGAACATGTGCTAGTGGTTAGTTGTACCTGTGCACTCAGACCAACACACACACATGTCTGAGAATAACCCATTCAATTAGTTTGGGGTTTGCAGTAACAGCTCACTGGAAGTGTGTTACTGCATGTGACGGCTGCAGTGAAGGAAATCGAACTTTCCCCGCCTGCTTCGTTTGAGCCGATTGATGGTTGGACGGTTGACGAGCGCTCAACGGACTGGAAAGCGTCTCCCTCGGTACATTCTCAGCTGTTTCTTTCTGCAGCTCGCTAACATGCCCAGTCGCTTATTCACAATGGAACGACAGCATCTGCATTGACGGGCTTGTTCCACTGTGAAAGACTGGAGGACTGTGAGGGGGCTGCGGTTTGGTACAGTTGGACTGAGTCTGTGTGTGTCTGTCTGGTCTTGGCAGACCTGTGGTCTTTGCCTTTGTTCCTCAGATCCCATCAGGGACCCATGACCATGACTCACTTTCGTTTCTTTTTGAGCAGCAAATGCACACAAGAAAATAACACACACACACACACATTGATACTGATGTCTCAAGTCCTGGAGTTTTCATCATGGTGGCTGATGATGGTTTCACAGTGTGGCAGAACAAACTGTAAGACAGCAAGGCTGCAAGGAAGAGAGGAAGAAACACAAGGGTATGAGTCAAAGAGGATTTTTATTTTTTAAAGGAACAGTTTGGGTGATGAGAAGATTTAGATGACACGATTGAACACACTCTTATATCTGTCTGTAAAACGATTGCCAACAGGCAGTTTATTTATCTTAGCATAACAAAATTTAAACAGGAAACAGCTGCCCTGGTAACTAAATCTGCCAACGAGCATCTCTAATTAACACGTTTATTATGTTTAATCTGCGGAGCATTTGCCAAACTGCTCCCCGGCCGGGACGAGCTGCCAGGCGGCAAGCGGAGGCTCCGGGTTTCTCGCACTGTTTGCAGTCATTATGCTAATCTAAGTTAACCGGCTTTGGCTTTAACACATCCTAAATCTCAGTCAGAAAGCAAAGACTGTAAGTGTGTATTTCCTAAGATGTCAAACTCTTCCTCTAAACAAGAAGCTCAGAGACAAACAGCCTTGTGTGGTCATCGCGTGGGGAATAATCACGCTCCTCTCTCAGAGGAAAAGAGAGACGCAGTGTAAAAACCTTTTTGAAAGAAAGTTTGATTTGACTTTGCACGAAAACTGAACCTCCAACTCCCATTGCCTCTAAGTAGCCAATTATGCCAAAATATATCCAGATATCTTTTAGTTTCCTCTTGTTTCACGGCAACCTCGCAGTCACAATACGGTAGTCACAGGGCCTTTATTGAAATTCAGTAAAGCACATATGGACGTGAAATACAGTTGATGGTAAATACAATAGACATATTTACCAGGAAATGAAAACAGATAGTGAGAGAGATGGAATGAGAGCTGGCACCTGAGACTAAAGGTAAAGAGAAAGGGTATCCGGGTCGGTTTAGCTGAAGGTAGAAAGCTTTTATGGGATATCCTTAAAATAAAACTTCACTTTACTGCGACTGGATTTGAACCCGCAGCATGTTAACACGTAACAAATGTTTCTATTTAGCTTCAAACCCCTTTTCCTGTTTCCTCTCGCTCTACGACACTAATTATTTCAACATGTGCCGTGTTGCAATTTTAGTCGTCAGCGTGTCTCGACTTGCCACTAAGACCAATCCCTGTGTATTTTATTGTATTGGCGAATGAAAGAATTTCACTTTTATTTTGCTTTGCCTTTTTTTTAAATCACCCCCTCATAATATATAGAACTGTCCAGCTTGTTGTTTTCCTCCATTTAACCAATCCGATTAATCGTTTCACTATTACTGTTTTATTACAATTACACGTAAACATGTGGTGTGCACATGTTGACATGTTTATGTTTTCTGTTCCTTATTTGTAATTGCACATAATTGTGTATTCAAATTGAACTGTAACATGCAGAATATTGGAACATTTGTGTTACATGTGCACTGTTGATTTAACCCTTGTGCTACAAACTGATACGGTAGGAGTTGATAATATAAATGTTGTAAACTTGCTTCTGCAAGCTTGCAAGCTAGAAAAAATATTATGTAAATATAAAGCAACTATTGAATGTGTCAGACATGTCACGACTCAAAAACAGGACCCAAGAGCACGACTCAAAAATTCAGGGCAATCAAAAAGGGTTTATTTAAACATAGGAAGTCCCCAAAAATTACAGTACAACTTAAAGATGTTGCTGAGCAGGAAACTAAGATGGGGTTTAGAAAAACAGAAAATCACAGCTATCTTGGAAAAAGACTGGATCAAAGTACAAACAAAAATAAATACAGTTTCAGAAATGAGAGAGGACAGTTACTACAAAATAAAAGCGGACATAGAAAACAGGACTTAAATCTAAAACTTAACACAACCGACGAGAGACGACAAGACATTACCAAACAGCACTTCTCTTCTGTTTGTATCCGTAATCTTGGAGGCAATGAACTTTCAAAAGGGAAACTCCAGAAACTTCATCGACAGAGAGACATTCATCAAAACTTGGCGAATACTGCTTTCTGGCTTACCTCTGAATCACCTTCATGTTTATTTATTCTTTGCAAATGAAGTTAAACATGAACGTCTCACACCTCCTGGTCAGTCCGACATTGTCTGCTACCCCAATATACTTATGGTGATGATTGACTTCCCATATAAAAATGAATAAAGGTGAATGTTACTTTACTTAATGTCCCTCTGTGCTCAGTGAGTGTTATATTTGTCATACTTTCAATATTTTTGACAGGTTTAGTTCACCTTTGTCTGCACTTTCGTATATTTCTATACTACTTTCAAGGCGTCAAATGCAATTTAATAATCTCTAAAGGCACAATTCTTTTGACCTGCTTGTTGTAGTGCAATCAGTGAACAGGCCATTGAAAACCATTAAACACCCCACTCTGCTTTTCTCTTCACACACACAGCTGTGACCGGCCTCCCGTGTCCCGTCACGCCGATCTTCCGACAACAGTCGTCCGAGGTCGATTACCCAGAGGCCTCCGCGTCTCTCCTCTCCTCTCCCGCCATGCGTCTCCTCGCCACCCTCGTCCTCTTGCTGCTCCTCAGGGCAGCCGAGCCCCGGAGAGGCCCTCGGTCGGGGGCCGCGGAGAGGGGCGCCAGGGGCCGCGTGCGAGGCAGGAGCAGGGCCGGAGTGATGAGGCGGCAAACTCAGGAGTGTAAGGAATACATGGAGGCGGGGGAGAAGTACCTGGACTGTCAGGACAGGCAGCTGACCACCGTGATGCAGGGCTGGCCCGAGGATATTCACCACCTGCTGCTGGCCAGAAATAAGATTCAGGTTTGTGCAGACTGTTAAAGAGGCGGGACATAAATGGACTGCGGCAGGTGATCCGAGACCCAACGACGAATAATGAACAGGTTCTGAGTCGAGCACAGGATTGGGCAATAGATGCATCGCTGTTCTGCGCATGAGCTTCTCGAGACTCTGACTCGGAGTCCAAACTCTGCCAGCTTGTTGATATCGGGAGCATCTGTGCGCCATTTCTTTGGCACCGGGATCAAAGACCGGCTTTTTCTGCAACGTATGTGTGCGTGGATGTGTGCGTGTCTGAGTGAGCGCACAGGATGTGGGTCACAGGTGTTGAGCAATACAACAAAAAATGTTGCCAGCAAAGTCACAATTAGTCAGAAAGACTTATGGAAAGGGTGAACATTAGTATAATTACTCCTAAGTTCAAAGAGTTGGCTTGTTGAATGAGTCGTTAGGAAAGAATGAACAATCGGGATTTGAGTACATTTTTAGCTGGATGTTTGGCCCTGATTGTGCATGTAATTATAATAATTTAAATGTATTCTTTAAAACTACACATTATCTAATATATCTTGCAATTTGTACTCCTGTCACCTTTAGGGTCAATTTGACCCCATTCAATTTTTAACGTTGGTGTTCTTTGGTGTCAATTTGACCCCAGGCTGTTTTTCACTGTGTAAAACATATAAGAAATATCAACTTTTCATATATTTAAAGGGCTATTTAAGAAGTCAACAAACAAACATAAAGTACCTCACAATTAAACTTTGGAAACAATATTAACTCTAATAATTTGCTGGAGGTTTTAATTGCCGAGGGTAAAATATGTTAGTAAATGTGAAGGTAACAGGGGGGTTAAAGCTGCAATTGTATATGGATACAATGTTGCTTATAGTGTGGAGGCAGCTGTAGCTCATGACATCCTGAGACCACAAGGTAGTCTCCCCATAGCGTGCATGATGAAGTGTCCTTGAGCAAACACTGAACTCTTTTTATGTACTGTATTTAAAACTGCAGTTAAGTTTTATGAAGCATTTTAGAAAACTTTAGCTCAATGTTTCTTTTTTTTTTATGGCTCACATCTTTACTGATTTGGTTCAATCTCACTTCTCCCAGGAGCCATATCTTTAGGATTAGTGGGACGCTGCCTACCACAGATGGAGCGAGTGATTATTGGTGAATACAGAGGAGCAAGGAGCCACTCAAGAGATGAATATTAAGAACATCTCGTCCGTCTATGAGTCAGACAAAGATTCTCGAGACAAACATGATTTTAAAGCGCGGACGTATACACTGACTGCTGACTTTCACACTGTACATATTCACACTGTACATATTCACACTGTACATATTCACACTGTACATATTCACATTCATACTTGCACTGTTGATCTGCACTGCACACATACACACACTTTGCATTTTGCACACTATCTATATATATATTTAATTTAATTTTACATTGCTGTATTTACATATATGTTGTGTATATATACATATATATTTTATTTTATTTTATTTTGTATTTTTATATTTCATTTTGCATACTATACTTTATGCACAGTTACTTTCTTTCTTTCTTATATATATATATATATATATATATATATATATATATATATATATATATTATAATTTTTTATTTATTTTTTATATATATGTTTATTGATCAAACCTGAGAAAAAAATAAAATAAAAATGATATAGGCTGTGATTGTAGTTAACGGCGTTTGATCGTCTTTTTTCTTTTTTAAGCTCACAAATTCAAAGGAAATGGCATACAGAGGAAAATAAAACTACATAGTAAAATAAAACAAAAATACAAAATAGTATAATTATTATATTATATTTGATTGGGTTTAGTTTATCGGTGCTACTGTGTCAACACATTTCCCCTTGGGGATTTATAAAGTATATTTCTATTCTTCTTATATTCTCTATTCTTATCGTCTCACCCGTTAGGTTCTGAGGACCAACATGTTCTCCCAGTTCACCCAGCTGAAGAGCCTGGACCTCCAGCAGAACCACATCTCCATGGTGGAGGACGGAGCGTTCGGCGGCCTCTCCCAGCTCACCACCCTGCTCCTCCAGCACAACCGGCTGAAGACCGCCACCGAGGAGGTGCTGCTCCCTCTCCCCCGCCTCACCTACCTCCGTCTCTACGACAACCCCTGGATCTGTCACTGCTCCTTAGACAGCCTCATCAGGACCCTGCAGGTGCCCAGCAACCGCAACCTCGGCAACTACGCCAAGTGTGCGGAGCCCGAAGCCCTGAGGGGCCAGAAGCTGAGGAAGTTGGACGTGGACTCGTTGTGTGCGGCCGACAAGTGGGTGGACAGGAAGCCGGGGGGCGGAGACGCGGGGCTGCCGAGGATTACGCCGACCAAAGTGAACACGGAGGCCACGTCAATGTGCCACACCTACATGTTCCCCAAACCTCGGCTGGACTGCAGCAACAAAGGTGAGACCTCCATGTTCTTCATGCCTGTAGTTGAACGAAGCCATATCATATGTCTGTAATTGTTATAAAGTAAAGATCCAAACCAGTGGCATTGTGTGGTTAACTGAAGCTTCTCTACTTATGTGATGGATATCATGTGTAATGATGAATACTTTTTCTGGCAAATATATCCATAACACACTGCAATAAATCAGCCTAAAACAACAAGGAAAAAAAGTAATAAATATATTATTACTTGAAATAAGCCAAATTATCTGCCAACAGAACAGGAAAATTTGACTTGCCAAGAAATATCTTGTCAGTCAAAAAACAAGCATAAAATTTTACTTAGATTTAAATTTGGTGTAGAGTCCTTCTTGCTTGTTCAGGGAAATTGGGCTGGAGAATTAATTTGCTGTCTCATGTTTTGGTTTATAAGGAGGCTGAGGGAGCAGAGATGTGTTTTGTTTTATCGGATTTGCCAGCCGGGACGTCTGCACTTCATTGTAAAGAAGTAAAACTATCTCTGTCAAACTAAAAGCTTCATTTTCCAGCATGGACCATCATGTTCCATTGTAATCTCACTCGGTTGAAAGCAGGATAAACAATGCAATACGATCACAGCATTGTTTATCCCTTTGATGAGCTGCATTGTGGAGTGTGTGTGTGTGTGTGTGTGTGTGTGTGTGTGTGTGTGTGCGTGCGTGTGCATTCCTACACGTTCTGCAGATGTGTGTTCTCCAAAACATTTCAGTAATTGCCACCAGCATGATACCCAGTTTGTGTTTCCAGCTTTAACGCCGAGTCAGCATCTCTAGAAAGCTGCGGAAAGATGGAGAGAGGTGGGCATCGGTACAAAGAAAGAGAGGAGAGATGGAGGAAGAGAGAAAGCGAGGGCTTCTTTGACCTCTTCCAGGTTTCACATCTGGTTCTCTCTGTGTGTAAAAAGCGCCACTACGAGGCGGCAATCATAGACATCGTAACTTCTCCAGCTCGCCGTAAAAAGTGTTGCTTTTCATACACAGACCGGACACACGGGTTAAAAAAAAACTTTTATGTGGGCTCATCTTCTCGTTATCTGTTTCCTCTGTATCGCCTTCTTGTTCCGCCCAAATGCCATCCGCACTGTCTGTGTCCATGTTTCAGAGCAAGTGAGCGCCCACATTTTAATGAGCAATTGAACGCATCTATAAATGGAGAGCTTATGCCCTTTCCTAAAAAACAATCTTTCCCGGAGCACGAAAAAAAAAAAGCCAACGCCACACAATGCAGCGTCTGTTTCGCGTAAATGTTCGAGGGAGAGTTTTTTACATATTTCCCCCCCGTTTTTTTTTCTTCTAAAGTAAAACTTTTGAATCAAATTCTTTATCTGTACCACAGATAAGGTTTCTCTGTTTTTCTCATAGGCCGATTCCCTCATCCATCTCTCCGGATAATTTCCTCTTTCTGTGTGCTTGATAATAACTCACCACATCCTGCCTCCTATGAAGCATGCCCCAGCATGAATGCTATATGCGGTGTGTGAATGTTGCTATGCTACAGCTGCTGTGCGTGACATTCAATACATCGACTCTGGGCAAGGACTCACATCATTGGGCTGTTGTTGTTTTAACTGCACCAACGTTTTATAATGCTAATAACAGGTATAGATTAATTATATCAACATATATTATCTTTTTTCTCTTTCTCTTTTTGTGTGTTTTCCAGTCTCAACACTAAACAGATGCTGGCAGAGTTTGATCAAATATGGCTTATCTTTCAATATCCAAATGCATATTGAATTTTCATTTAATCCAGTTCCATTAATTCAGTTCTGAATCCAGTTCAAACTAAAGTCACGTTCACATACGGTGCATATTTACAACATGCACTGTGTTTGCCCTATTAATGTGTTTTGTGTGTGGTTATTTGAAGCTTTATTATTAAGAATACGCTCATATATTTTGACACTAAACTCGTCCACAACATCTGCAGATAATTGTCCTATTTTGTCCGATCTTGCAGATTTTAATTTAATTGCAAGACTGGCAGCTTTAAAAGCACATTCTTTGCGGTTAGACCGTAAAGAAGTGGGGAATTTGACAAATATCGTCAAAATGGTCAAAAACAATACGTCAAAGTGAACGCGTGGAGCTGAAAGCAACACCCTTTTTCTTTCATATGGGACTGGAAAGCCACTGGGAAGCAATAATTAAACAGGGCAGAGTGGAAAATGTTGCTGAGGTCCTTCTCCAAACCCTATATTTTCCCATGTGCATCTCTTTCTTGGTCGAAGGCTTTCTCTCCGAGGTGAACCACAGCAGATTTCAGGCTCCATCGTGTTCTCACGGGAGGCCAACGCTGCACAAAGTGGTTGGAGTTAATATGCAAGTTCTTTAGGCTTGTTTCTAAAAAGATGGGACGTGGATTTGGGAGTACTCTGTGGTGATATCAAAATATGCCTTCAAATGACTTCTGCTAAAGCTTTTTTTATACAGCGGACAGGATGTCATAGTGAAGCCATAGCTGCTTATTTTTATGTTGCATCTTTATTATACAGCACATTTGTATTTGTAAGGAGCTGCTTAGGCCTACACTATTTAACATAAATACACCCATTTCATATATTTTAGTTTAGTCATAGACATCTGAAGGCCCTGGCTGGTAATGTCAACATAAAAACCAACATTAGCATAAATAAAGTCACATTTTTATAAATTAAATAACATTAGCATTAAAATATTATATTGAATTTGAATGAAAAAGTATGAAATTCCTGAATAAAGTAGATTGATCTGGATATTGTATTAGTATGACAGCAGATTGATGCCAAATGAGTTTTTCATGTTGTTTATTTTAAATACATCTCCTGATGTAGCTCAGAAACATTCCCACACATTGATTGTTTTGGCCACGTTCTATACTTTGCCTTAAAGATGTGCTCATGAGGTCAAGACACCATCGGTTTGAGGAGGAACATCCGTCATATAAACTCATCATTTGAGTCGGCCACTTGCCAGTCACGTCAGGCTCTCCCTGGACCTCCTGCATCGTAGACAGCGAGCCATCAGTCAGCAGAACTAAATGAATCGTCCATGGTGTCACGGATCATAAAGCAGGAAGCCTGAATGAGGAAGAGGACGGTATCAAACATCACTCTACGAACTGGGGGATTTAGATTCCGCCGGGCGCCAAGACGCTTCATAGTCTGAAGGTCCTGTCGACACTCTGAACCGAGCAGCCGTCACAGATCTGAACTGAAGCGTCGCTTATGGGGTTCACAGTCTCCTAGAAACATGTTTCAACCCTGAGGTGAAGAGGTCACTGACACATTATGAAAACAGAATGTGGAAATTACACCAAAACCAATATTATTGTCGGCAAGTTGGCAATTACCCTCGGGTTATATTTTCATTATCCTATTATTCCTGAGTAACTATTGCTATGGTGACATGGGGGGGGGGGAAAGAGGCGATCACATGTATTCAGTCTGAGGCAAGACATGCTCTGGATTTATGAAACCTGATTTGCAGAAAGGAAGTTAAGCCTATACAGTTTATACTTGTCAATAACTCTTTTAACAAAAGCACTGATCTGTTTTTTGTAATATTGATATCTTATAAACAGAGCTGTCAGCATGTTTAGAAAAAGAGAGTTACGTGTATTACATGAAGGCCAAATAAAAAAGCGGGCGCAATCTAGAGCATAGAAGCCAAGGATGTGAAGATATACTTCCAGAATACTGCTCTGCACTTTCACTAAATCATGGATATAATATATATATAGCTCTATCTCTTCAAACGATGTACAACTGATGAGCATTTACTACAATACATAACCCTTGTGTTATGATAATCCACCTAAATCCACATAGTCCAAATATTGTAGCAGAAAGTAATTCAAAGCTCACTCTTTAACATAAAGCAGGCGCTATAGTTGAGAATCAATGAATAAAATATAATAGTATATTGTACAATATAAAGTTTTAGCTATCTGGAGACATGCAGAGAGTTTCTTAGGTAGTAGAAAAGCAAAAAGCTGAGAGGACAGATGTTCATATGTGCTCTGATATAATAACTTTAGCAGACTGAGTCCACACAACAAAAAACTGTCCAAAATTTAGAATGAATGACTTCCACGTTTCCTGACATGTTCCCTCTCTTTCTCTCCCGCTCCCGCTCTATGCATGTTTATTCATTCAGCAGTCTGCCGAGAGACAGATGTTAAAGTAGGAAACAGTTCCTTCCTAAGAAACCCAATCCGCTCCTGATAAAACATCTAACTTCCTAAAAGCACATTTGGCTCAAGGAAGTAATGCAACAACAAAAAAACAAAAACGTAATCAGGATAACGTGACAGATAATGTTTCCGACAAAACAAACGGGTCCGACTGGCACAGACGCCACTTATCCAGACTTAACCTACTGGTACTGTTCACAGTGTGAGCTTCTTCGTGAAATACAGAAGACCACAGACGTATCCCTCGTGGACAGAGAGGATCTGTTTGGGCTCCAAAGGTTGAAGCCTGAGATCTCACAGGGGAGAAACAGGGGATTTAAAACTACACTCTAGTATTTTCTCATCTGATGCTGCTCAGACGGAGCTGCAGACGCGTACACCGAAAGCAGGCCGGGGTTCCCGTTAGACCTCATGACTAACAACGTGTGGAAAGTCTGTTGGTGCCTTTGTAAATATCTCTGCCTGCTGCGCACTCGGCAGCCATCCCTGCGCAACAATAATAACACTTCATTTTCCTTAGTGCATTGGCTACATCTGTGTGTGCATGCCATATGTATGTGTCCTCTGTGTGCATGTTTGATTATATTTCCTCCGTCAGTTATGATTTATGGCGCAACGGCTTGATTGATAAGTAACTTCAACATCTGTGGCAGTAAAGCGTGCGCACGAGGACCGCAACATCTGCTCCGTAAAATGGCCAATAAGCATTCTTCTGAGCGTGTGTATGCATGAATAATCAACCACACACATATTGAACATAATCATGTTTTGTTTTTTTAAATCTATAAAATAAAGCATTTATTGTATACAACAATAAACATTGCTTGATTACCCCGTAGTCAGTATTAACCGCCTGCACATAATTATGTTTCTTCTCATCAACATCAATCAATGCATGTAGATTTTGATGATGCAGGTTTCTGGGGACCGCTACTCCGTTTTAAACAGGATTGCATCATGATCGGGACGGCAGACGTTGCCTCACATTTAGATTTGCATATTCATGCATATTCAAAACCAATACAAACGCCTGTTTTTGTCATTTGAACTACAATAACTTGTGTAATTGGGGTCTTGAAACAAACCTGGATTAGTTTATTATCTGCAGATAAGCTCCAAATAGATATATAGATTCATGCTTCAGCTCTGTGGTTTATAACTTTGATACAAAACCTGTTGTCACTAATCTTTATTATATCCGTCCCATCATTGTAAGGATATTTTTTACAGTGTGGGATTTAAAACTCCAGAAAGGACCTGTTATCGATACGTGAATGTGTGGGAAACACTGTTTGATACATTACAGTCCCCAACAGCACTCGTACTGGGCGGAAATGAGTGAGTGAGGCTGGGAACACTGGAAAAGAGTGGAAACACTCTCCGCTCTGGCACAGAAGTTAAATAGTGTTACTCATGCTGTCACACTCGAATCCATCTTGAAACGGTTAAATGTTGCACACAACCTGGACAATATCTTAGAAATGTAACCTAATGCAGACACATTCCCAGCTCTCCTACTGATTCTGGAGCGTTGCACTTTGTATTGTTAGTTCATCTGCCTCAATCCTGTAAACCGATCAATACAAGAATTCATCTTGATCCATGTAAATATGTACGCTGTCCTTCCAGCCTCTTTCCACGGTTGCAGAAATGACGTTCTTTGTCTTTCTTTGTCTTTCTTTGTCTCTCCTTCTCTGCAGATTTGAATAACATCCCGTCTGAACTGCCATCTGACCTAGATAAGATGGATCTGTCCAGAAACACCATCAAACATCTCAGGCCCAAACAGTTCCTGCTGTCCAAAGACCTCAAGCTGCTCAACCTCAGCAGCAACAGCCTGCACCATTTAGACACAGGTAAAACACCACAAACACACACACACACACACACACACACACACACACACACACGCACACCTGATCACACACGCACACACCTGAGCACAAACATCTGGACCCTTCAGAACATTATACCCTGGCCACATGATTGGCTGGCAGGTGTTCATTAAAGTCATATATAAAGAAATACAATGACATAGTTCCTGTCTAAAGGTAGCCTCTTTTTTGTCAATAGCCAAATAGGTTATGACCCACTCTGATAAACTACAAATGATCTTCAAATATAAATGAAAATAATGATGAAAATACTGGCAAATACTACATTAAAGGTTTATTTCAATCCACAAGTAACCCAATATTTGACTCTCAATACGAAATAGGGATCAAATAAATCAGTGAGGAAAATTCAATAGGACACACAAGATCATTTAGTGAAATGTATCTGCACTAAATAGTAGTTCCGCCTGAGTTCAAGTGCAGACTCATTACTCTCTCCGGGCTAATGATGTCTGGGCTGATGTCTTCCGGACCAGGAAGGAACTCCTTTCCAAAACCTTGTTGTTTTTTCATTAGCTGGAACACATGTAAACAATTGACTGCAGTGTGTTGCATGAAGGCTGTATTGGAAACTGAATAATACATAATGTGTAAGTGTGTTCCATATGGTAACAATCATGGTTGCTTCATGTAATTTGTTTCACATTTGGAGTAAAATACAATATTTATAATAGATTTATAGAGGTTGTTTGTCAAGCCTTTTCATGCCACGTGTCTCTCTGGCTCTGGTCACACTCCGGCTCCGGCACACTGCCTTCATTATAAAGATGCACAATTATCTGCATTAGTCTCCCCTTGTTGGTTTTGGTTGATGTTTGTGCCCGATTGCTGGTTTATTTCTCATAGCAGGACTAACCCCCCAAAAGATAAACAATAATTAAATTTAGACAGAGGAGAGTATAACGTATTTGAAGGTGAATTTAGTGCATTTTCCTATGACTAATAAAAGAAGTCACAATGTGGGGCTTCCACCCATCTGAAACTCTTCTCACTCTGCAGAAGAAAAGAAGAAAAGAAGAAAACACTCTTAACACACTTTAAGCCCTTGTAGAAAAGCGTGCTTGCCTGCATCTTTTTTGTCATACTGTAACTGAAGCAACAACGTAGCAGCAGACATATGTAATTGTGGGAATGTGATATCTGTAGTTATAGTGACCAGAGAAATTGTGTTTATTTGTTGTGTAAAGCTGTTGCCAACATCAACCTGGAGTGGGGTAAGCCTGGGGGGGGGGAGCTGGACGGGGGCCGTGTCGGAACGTCGATGCTTCTGCATTGCAGCTGGAAGATGACTTTAAAGCTTCCTTCTCTGTTATGATGTATTTATCGGCGATCTAGGTGGGAGAGATGATTCAAATGCTTGGAGGTTTGTGTGTCGTGTAGAACTCTTTGCTTGCAATTTTTCCATGACAAAAAGTTGGCAGTAGTTTTTCAAGGATGGTGAGATAAGAACGCTTTGGAACGATAATGGTGCAGCTGACATGTCGGACCAATTAGCTAAAGGAAGTGTGGTCATTAAAGGAATAGTTATTTTTTCAAGGCCGGTGAACTTACCCTTGTACTGATTCTCATGTGTGTCTTACTAAAGGGACAAAAATTTACCTAATGTGGATTTTGCAAACTGAATATATTTTAAAGAGAATGTTGCTTCAGTCCGTGGGAAATTACAAGGAAGGTAGAGCACACTGGGCTTCCTGTGGCCATAGTGGTTAAAAAAGCAATTACCAGTAGTCTATTTGGGAGAGTCGTGCGTCTCATGAGGAAGAGAGATAAGACGGAGGAAGGGAAGGTTAAATGAGCTCCATCTCTCCTTTTTACTCTCCTATAATTCTATCTATCTGTGTCATCTCCGTGGTCAAATGACGAGATTGCAGTCATGATTTAAATGGATTTTATGAAGATTATCGTCCTCAGCGTCTGCCCTTTTTTCTTTCATGTCTGTCCCGGTGATGTCTGTATCCTCAATATAATTCATATGTTCCACACATTCTCCTCTTTTTTTTCCTCCTACTCCTCCCCCTGCTCCCATCTTCCTCCCCTCCTCTCTTCCGTCCAGTTAAGATCAAAGCTAAAGGCCCAAGGCTAGTGGACAGCATGAAACCCATTCTTACACAGCCGGATAAAAAAAGTCTGGACTTCTACAGACGTTAACGGTCACGTCTTTAACTCAAGTTATGCCCGGCTATTTTTTATGTCTGAAACCGCTATATTCCACTTTTTTTTCATTGGACAGCTACAATATTGTGTTGAAAATGTAAAATAAAGTGCATTGTCCTGAAAATAACACATGGCTAATTCTTAAAGCTGTACTCATCAGTATATTATCTCTCAACGACTCTCAAAATTGCTACAGCTGAACCGGTAGCTAGGCTAGCAGCTAACAGTGCTAACAGCTAACAGCGCTGACAATACAACAACCAAAAACGCTGGTAGAGTTCAGTTTTTTTCGGAGTGTAGCATTTAACAGCTTATAAGTCAGATATTTTCCTTCAGGAGTTGGTGGAAACCAAATAAAGAGTGACAAAAAGAGTCAACGTTGTGTTTATAATTTGCCAGGTGACCAGGAAGTGAATAGCAATGTTGCATCGTCTCTTCAGGATGTGTAAAAAAAGTGTCCAGGAAGACGGGATGACCTTCTAATTGACCTTTCCTAATTTGCTCCTCTTTTTTTTTCTCCCTCCGCCAGCTGCATTCGCAGGCCTACTGCACCTCCGAGAGCTCGACCTGTCCAATAACAGCCTCCGTTACTTCAAGTACGGCGTACTGGAGGACCTCTACTTCCTACGGAAGCTCTCGCTGGAGAACAACCCCTGGGTCTGTGACTACAACATCCACTACCTGATCTACTGGCTCAAGCACCACCCCAGCGTGTTCTACACCGGCCTGATCTGCTCCGAGCCGCGGGAGTTCAGGGGCTGGCGCGTGGAGGAGTACGTCAAGACGTACAACGGGGAATGTCCCAAGGATAAACGTACTGGAGGGACGGATACGGGACAGGGGGGACAAGGGGGGACGGACAATAATGCACAGGAGGGGGCAGGGGAGATGGACGAGGCGCCGTCTGAAAATCTGCGTCAGCTCCAAAAAGAGAAGAAGCCCAAAAAGTTTGAGATCATCAGGTTGAGTTAGATTGGCGGTGGATCAGACGGGTGCGGTTTATTAGGATGGAGAGTTGTATTACAGTTAAAATGCAGTTCTTTGGAGGAGCTGATAAATGAGTTCATAAAGGTAGAGTCAGTGATTTCATGTTGCAATTAAATACTTTGTCATTTTAATAATGAATATTAATATTATTAATTGTACCTTTCAACAAAGGTTTAGAAGCTTTTGTTTGAACTTTTTTGCAGAGCATTCCCAACACAGTCTGTATCAGATATAATAACCTTAACAGAGACACCTACTTTCCTACACAATGAACTGCAGGTGCTTGCATCATTTCTGTCATATTCATTGTATTATTGAGTTCAGGATATTCTTTTTTTTCTCCTCGTAAAAAGCAGTTTTTGGTCTTTTTTTCTGTTTCATTAATGTACGACGATGTCTACCTGTTTTCTGGAAATAAAATTGGGTTTATTTTTCCTGCTAATTTCTTTGGACGGGCATGACGGACAGTCAAAGTGTCGATAGACGTAGCAAAAATCAGTTAACCACCAAATAACGCAATATGTGAGTTTCCATCTCCGCTTGATATCTAAATGTATCAATGATGAGGACGAAAATATCCTGCCTTTCGCATCTAAATCAAATATTCCCTGACATTTCTCACAGGTTATATTTCTGTATTGAGAAGGTTTGACATGCATCCAAGAAGTACATGTGGAGTCATGGCAGGACTTATTGCTTGTCAGATTTGTGGTAAAGGACAAGGCTACTCTTTATTCCCACAATAGTTCTGCATTAATCAATATTGCAGGTTAAGTGTAGGAATAATAACAATCTGTGCAAGTCCTGCAGCATGACCTCTAGATTGGTGTTTGAATATAACAGATTGTAAACCTCGTCAGTTACTGTTGTGTTGGCTTTAAGTGGTTTTGATAAAGTTCAGCCTTCATTAAAGGGGATTTTAAAAGTTATTTCCTGGGTTGTATCTATGTGTGTTACACTCAATTAATTACTTATTTGCGCAGTCAAGGATGTTTTTAATCATCTGTCTATTTATTGTTGAACGCAATGAGCCCTCAACCTGCAGCTACTGGTCATTTATAACAGCACAGTGCCCTCTAGTGGTCAACAAGAGGACTTCAGGAACCCAAAGCCTAAAATATGTATGTAATACATAGTTTTGTAGTCAAACACATATCTGTATTTCATAGTTTTTTGGTTTTGCAGCCGGCTCTTTGTGTCACACATGGGTGAAAAAGACATAATAACATAAAATAGTATTTCCCAGATTTCCAAACGTTCTGCAGAGTGAAGCATAAAGACTGCTTTTTGACTAAATGTATGAAGGATAATGTGGCGGAGGGCAGCAGGTGTTGAGGATGCGTGAGTGTTTTATGACCACCATAATGAAATGCCTGAGCTTTTACATTCAGTGGTTGATTAACTTTACTAGTGCAAACTTAAAAAAATGAAAAAGTAACACTCAAACATTAAGAAAACAATTAATGTCTAGGTATAGCTGAAATAAATAAGATTAATTTACTGTAGATTCACCCAGCGCTGATCCCACCCTTCACCACTCCCGGTCCGGGTCCTTGTAGCACCAGCTAACAATTCTCTCGGGTCAGTTAAGCTACAAAAAGCTCATTGAAATATACTGAATTCATTTTTCAATACTTTCAAAAAAATTGGAAGCTTCCTCAATGCAAAACAATCTTGAGGCCTTGCCAGCCTCATTTAACATTCATGCATCTTCGGAGCTTCGTCCATTTAGTCTTTCCCAACATTCATAATCAAAAGTGTCCTCTTCCTCTTTTCAAATCAGCAGCACGTCTTCTTCTCTGGTGGCTCGTAGGGAGCTCTAAAGTCATCGATAGCCCGAGAGTTGGACCGGAGGAGAACTCGAGACGTGTAGCTGCTCTTTAATTCCTCCTGCTGGACATCAAGGCCGTTACGAGACAGCAGCTCCCGAGCCATCAAGACGAAGGCTTCTTCCACATTTTGACTCTCCTTGACGCAGAGAAGAAGAAGAAGAAGAAGAAGAAGAAGAAGAAGAAGAAGAAGAAGAAGAAGAAGAAGAAGAAGAAGAAGAAGAAGAAGAAGAAGAAGAAGAGAGAGAACTTTAGATTGTAGCTGACTACTTCATAATTTACATGTGAAAGCACTCTCATTACCTTTGCTGATGTTTCTAGAGCAGCCAGTATCTCTTTGTCCTTTGCCAGATCGCAGGCTTCCTCAAACAGAACCTGACGTTCCGGCTCCAGGTCTGTTTTGTTACCTATATGGAGACAATCAGGGAGCTGAGAGACGCACACACTCCACCTCAAGATCATCTCAACCAAGCATGTTCATATAGTTATTAGTGCATCTCATTTACATGCTAGTGCTGTCAATACTGCTGAAAATGATCCATTATTATTATTATTATCATCATTATTATTATTATTATTATTATCATTATTATTATTATTATTATTATTATTATTATTATTATGCGTGATTATTATTAATTGCCACGTGTTTAAAGTTCTTTTCTTGTAATATAATTGAATTCAGTTCTTTAATTTAAAAGTCCAAAACTTTACCACACATCCGATACAGTGCATTCTGCTGTGCGTGCGGTTTTATTCGCTTGACTGTTTTTCCTAATTCCATTTAAGTAAATTTAAGGTTTGAAGTTTAGTTTGATTCCGCTCTCTGCTCAAAGTCCTTAAGAGAACATTGGAGGTGTGTAATGTGATGCTTGAATACATTTTAAATATGCAAAATGGAAAAGGTAGTCCAAGAGGTCTAGGTGTGAATGTTTTTATGAGCCAACCCACATTAAGTGGTGTATCTATATATTTGTATTTTCTGTTCTCAGTTGAGTTAGTGTGGTGCCTTTTGCACAAATTATAAAAGTACCACAGCTGATTATTATTACCTTACATAACAATGATAAAAAAAGCAGTGTTGGCATTTTCCTCAAAAGAATATTGCGCATTAACCCCCCCCCTGCTGTGACCAGCTCTCATTGAACGGCTACTGCACCAAACAGCATTATGTTTTCAAATGTTCCTATTATTTTGTCCACCCAATCCCTCCAAAAACACAGACAATGTATCCATTCACCTCACATGTTAACATGCCAGATCCACACTCACCTATGAGCACCAGCGCGACGTTGCTCGCTCCATGGGTCTCCACCTCTTTGATCCAGTTCTCCACCGAGTCAAAGGTCGGGCGTCGCGTGATGTCATAGGCAATGATGGCGCCGTGAGCGCTGCGGTAGTAGCTCTGGGTGATGGTACGAAACCGCTCCTGACCTGCCGTGTCCCACACCTGCATCTGTTACACACAGACAAGAACAAGGGATCAGCTGTTATAGGTATATGGATGTCATATACATGTACATGAATAGAGGTATGAATGATGACAATAACAACCAACTAACACTGTTTATATACACACACACACACACACACACACACACACACACACACACACACACACACACACTAGTGGGTCCCTCTGCAGATTACTCCCTGAGCAACTGAGCAACAGGGCTACTGAGCAACGTGGTAACGGACGTCATGGCAATTAAGCTAAACTCACCAACTCATCCAATTTGTTTTCAACAGCAGGGAGGAGGGTTTGAGCTCCTTTGTGCATCTGGACAAGATTAACAACCAAATCAAAGCATCCTTTTTCAGCTGTATTGATGAAGTTAAATAAGTCAAATGGGAGCCCTCATTCTTTGGACTGTTATTCTGTTACTTTTCCAACCATATGGGGATCCTACATTGTGATTAACTGATTCATAAAACCATCACACGTCACTTAACCCTACGATGTTTACATCTTTTTTAGACTCTACAGTTATCTAATTGGCTTGTTTACCGAATACAAGAGTAGGCCAAGGTGTGTTTGTGTGTATTAGGTGACTGGCTGTTCATTCCTCCTGACTAGGGCAAGTCTCCAGATAAACCATGTGACATGAACAAAAACGTGAATGAATTTTGATGCATCAATTATTTTATTTGATAACTATGGGCATTATTCCCCGTAGTAGTATAGAAAGAGACAAGCAGTGACTGTGTGGACCCAATGATCAACACAAAAACTGGCACATAGATGTGAACTGATGGGGTCTCAGGCCACGAGTACTCAGGGAAGAGACTTTAACTTTACATGTAAGGGGAAACAACCACTGTTCACCTTAGTTCCCTTTTCTTTATAAAGGACATTACAGAAAAGTCTGCAGGCTCCTTTTAATTTGTGTTAAATCGTGAGCAGGGCGACCTGAAGTGCAGGTCCTTCATGTGAGCAGCTGGTCCGACTGGTTTTGGACTGAGTCGAACTGACACTGGAACCAACGGTCAACTGATACAGTGTGTGGTGTCATTTGACCTTGAACCGAAAAAGGTCAATCATGTCGGACAGAAGCTGCAGTTTAATTTTTTTGCAATACTTTTGATTTCTGCCAAAAGGCATGTCCCCCATGTCAGAGTCACAGCCAGTTGACTCGACAACACCCATGATAATTACCGAGGCATATAACAGGCATTACTTGTCGGCCTTGTTTAATGTAAGACGTTTTTAATACCATGTGGCACTTACCAGCTTCAAAGGCATAGAGATTAAAGGATAAACATATAATATAGAACATAGGATAAACTCTAAAGGGTTAAAATATGATAGAAAACAAGAGATGATATGGCCAAGCATTATTTTGTACTATATAAAAGTTTTGTTAATACTTCCCAGATGTATACTACACTATTATTAATGGTATAGTTGAATTAGGATCTGGGCCCTGATAAGCCACATAGAATGCATAAACTAAAAAATATGATTTAATTAGGATCTGGACCCTGATAAGCCACATAGAATGCATAAACAAAAAATGATGATTCAACCAAAGTGTTTTTCATTACTAACTTTATAATTTACGACTATTTAATACCGTATAAGGCCTTTTAGGATGAATCCTTTTAAGGGTTTTCAATAACCGAGGCTACGCTGATAATTTGCCCATCTTCAAGTCATTCTTTATCTCTTAATAATGCCAAACCGTTACTTTGATTTACAGACACATGACAGCAGTTAAAAGCTTCACGGTCTACAACATGTACTGTGCTTTCAAAATGAAATTCTGAATCTGTGGCTTGCTCATAACAATCTGCATATGGGTGATTTGATGTTCCACCAAATATTCTAATATTACTACCTCAACACATACAGTACAAGCCCCAAAGGACTCAACACACACACAGAGTGCTAACCTTAACTCTCCTCCCCTCGATGTTCACGGTCCGTACTGTGAAATCCACTCCGATGGTGTTCTGCTGTCTCTCTGAGAAAATCCCTGACTTGAAATTCTGAACCAAGCAGGTCTTGCCTACGTTAGAGTCTCCGATCAGGATGATCTTGAACAGGAAATCGAAGGTGTCGTCGTGGTCAGGTCCTGTGGGTTGCATGGTGGAGGTCCGGTCGTGTCCTCTGTGGATGTGAATGTCTCACAAATGGAGGAAATGCTCTCTCTCTCCCCTTGTACCGTCGAACACTTGGAATGTTTGGACTTTGAGACCAATAGGTGCTGGGTTATCTCGAAGCTTAAATAAAGGCTCACTCCACTGTGTCTCCTGTCAGTGAAAGCTACAGTTGGTCACCAGCAGAGTAAATGGAGCCTGTAAAACCAGTTTGGTGTTTCGAAAGGTTGTCAAAATATAACATGGTGCTATTGAAAAGGTTAGAAAGTGCCTAACATCTATTGAGCTAAGCAATGTTTTCAAATAGTACACATAAAATAGTCTAAAAGTTGAATAATTTAGAGTGTAGTCTTACACATTGTGAAGGGCTAAGCAGCAATGTGGACACATCAACGGTTCCTGTTTTCAGGGATTACAAAGTAAAGGTATAATAATGCTGCATTCTCTCTGTCGTGCGTCTCCAGCCAGTTCAATCTGTCACAATCCCCTCGTGTGCTCCCTTTTAGTAGGACAGAAACAGCCTCGGCTTCTGCTGCTCCTTTCAGCTTCTTCTCAGGTGTTGACCCACTTTGTGGCCCTCAGCAAACGTAAGCATGAGTAAACAGCCCATCCTTTTTGTCCACCTGCACAGGTTCTGGTTAGCCGTCCTTGAAAGGAAAAAGGAACTTCCTCAATAAAATATACTTTCAAAAAGATCCTTGTTTGTAATCCAGGTTCCTGTCCAATACACGGCAATTATTTTTACTTTGCCTTCCTTAATATTTGCCTCTTTCTGTCATTCGTTTTTCCTGTTCTTACTGACGTGTGGCGTCCTGCGTCTCTCTCTCTCTCTCCCTCTCTCTCCCTCTCTCTCTCTCTCTCTCTCTCTCTCTCTCTCTCTCCCTCTTCATTGCACCTGCGGAAACAATAGAAACCCGCCCTACCTGTTCTAGGGAAGTAGCCCAACCCCATTGTGGCTGCGGAATCCTGGGTAATGCAGTCATTTGGACAGTAAATTAAAATCACAAGTCACACTAAAGAGTGCAAACACTTTTTGGTGGTTTTAAACTTTGAGATATCTCACTATAATTTAAAATTAAGCTCTGCTAATTTGAACAACTCTTATCCAAATGTAGGATATACTTTGTCTCTCTCTCTCTCTGCTGTTGTTCTAGACTCATACTGGGTGAATAATGAGTTGTGTCATATAACATAAGCAACACATTTGGTGTGCATCGCAAAATAACATTGCAGCGATGTTGTGAAAGATTTTATGCTGAATGGACCATGCATGATTTTCAAAATGATAACCGATGGATACAAATATACTTTGACCTCCCAATATATTAGGAGCTGCTTCAAACGCAGCATCAAATAAGAAAAATAAAAGACTACTTAAATAATAGTGTAGAGACAGTCTTTCTGGAATGTCGTCGAAATGTTCTAAGGGTGCTGTGTGTATTTCAGTAACTCAGTCATTTGCATGTCACTGCTCACATTATTCACACGTAATACACCTACAATTCCTCAATGAATTCCTTTTAATCATGCCTGAACGTCCTCCCTGTGCGCGTATCCTCTCGATTGCAATATTTCCGACTGCACTTGAAGGCGGCACAGACCCCTCGCCCAGTGCATCGCAGTGACGTCCTGTGCGGATAGATAGATGCCCTACAGTTCTAATCATAGGTCCATAGCCTTAATCTTTTCTTTATGTGACCGGGCGTGAAAAGCCTGGGAGAGAAGCAGCAGCATGCAGCGGAGTGCAGTGGTCGTGGTGGCGGATAAAATGAGCCTGAAAAGGCCATTTATTTTCGCAAACGCTGTGCATATGGTAGGTAGCCTTCAATTCAACGCTCTTGAATGCAATGCAAAACCGGGAGGCCTATTGGTTCGCATTTTATAGCTTGTTTCCCCCTCCTGTGATGACATACTTGTTTAGCTTGCTGTTGTTTTGACGCACATCATCATTCGCCCTATAATTAAGTCAAATAACACAATGCTAGTGCTGTGTGTCTGTCTCTCATATACAAACATGCTGCAGCCAATCCCCTCTATCAAAATGAGCATGGAGGTAATTCCTGCAGTTCGTTTTATGTAACATGTAAAATATGTTACGGTTATATACTAAATAAATGATGAGGAAAAACAATCTGTGCTAGCCTGTATCAAAAAGAAGCAATAGTGGTGGTACGATTAGATTGCATTATCAAAATATATCCATCCTCAAATAACCCCCCCTCACGTTGATCTATTCATAAAGAGTGCCTGTCATGCTCTTATGATGCTACTGTTTACAATAATATTTCCCAGCAGTTGTAAACATGAGCAGTCATGGGCAGTGTGAGTCTGGATATAGCTGACATTACTGTCCTGCAGAGGTATTATCTTAGACTAATCCTGGATAGCTGTGCCACTGCCTACCATTCGTGCCTACTGAGCTATACAACATTTCAAAACATTAAAACAATGACTGACAAAATAACATTTGCATATTTAGAGACACTGGCATGATAAACTATGTTTTCCCTAAATGTTCTATATAACACATGTTTATGCTCTTTTCTCCAAAGGCACTGTGCTTCTTCATGTTGACGATGACCGTCGCGTGGCATAGAGACCTGATACTAACTGGCAAAGTAAGACTAACTTCAGATGTTCTTCTGAGCGGATAATATTATTTATCGGAGGCATAAATAACTCTTTATCAGGTTTCACATGGAAAAAAAGAGTTGCGTGGACATCCATTGACAATTTGGGGATTATTAATGCATGATACATACATACATGGTCTTACGTCAATATTACACCCCACAGAGATATTTATTTTATTTTCCTTTGGAAGAAGCTGTCGTGTTGGCGAGCATCATGCAGTTGAAGTGTCCTTGGGCAAGACAGTGAATTATCTTCAGATGTTGTAGCTGACCCTGACCTTTGACCTCTTTTGTAGCCACGCTGTGTTGGAAATACATCTGTGACAACAAAAAAACTATGAATATCAACACAGTCAGGCCTGTCCATGTATCACTTTAAAGCCGATGCTGTTTTTCTCCCCAGCTGGTGTCCAATGTTTCCGTCGTGATAATGTACGTTGTAGAGATCGGCTGTCTGCTGCTCTCGGTGCTCGGTGTGATTGGAGCCTGCGCAGGAAAGAGATGGTGTTTGATTCTGGTAATAATAAAAAAAATGCTCCATGTGCTCGTACTAACAGTGTATGTGTGTTTTTGTACGATTTGCTTTGGACAGAGTGCATGCGTTAAACAAATAAATAGTGATTGCTCTTTCACTTACTGTTGTTGGTTTATCTGTTTGTGCAGTATGCAACTGGGATGGCGGCAGCCAGTCAAACAATAATTGTCAGAACAGCACTAAGTTACCAAGATGTGTATGAGGTATGGTCATTTAATGCTCTGCTTTTACAAGACAATTCAGATTTTTACAACATTTGATGTATACTTATGGTATTTTCTAACAATGTCTTGATGTCTCCCTCCTCAGAAACGAGTTGTCCGTGAGGAGAATAAGTTGCTGTCCATGATGCCACTGACTGGAACCAGCAAAGCCAACAGGACCCTGCTGTACAGTATTCAACAAGAGGTAAGGAGCTTTTTTAGATTTATAATCCAGATAATACATTCTGGGTAAATTAAATAAATAAAACTACTTCCAGTGATATTTTTGTTCACCACACAATTCAAAGTTGTCTCATTTGTCCAATTTTAAAAGTGTGTATAGTATGTATCAAATAATGTACGCTATTAGTATTGTAATGCTTCTGCTTATTTGATTATTTGTCTTTCTTTAATTTGTTTGTGGTCTCAGTTTTGTAATTAGAGTTCCCACAATGCTTTGCATGTAAACAGGAAGTACAATCTTGCAATGCCAAATTAGTTATTAGAAGTCCTTGTCTGCAGTGAAACTACAGGTATACAGAAAAGCATCCCTGGATTAATATAAAAACCTGAAAACTTTATTATTTTCAGGTAAGTTCTGTTGCGTCTTTCCCCCCTAAAAAGTGGAGTTATTGACGTGCATTCGTAAAATCGTAACAATATGAATTATTTTATCTCTGTGTGTAAAGAATTTAATGATTTAATGACTACAGGAACACTGACTACTGTGTTCACCGCCAGGCATTTTCTCGGCCCTCTGAGGCGGATAGTTACCAGTTCTCGCTCTCGCTGTTACGCAAAATTCTACCAGAATACTGAAAAGATAGAAGGATACAATGCAAATACATCTATGGCGGCTGCTTAAAGAAGACAGGCAAAGTATTTGTCGGTAGTACTCTAGGTGGCGAACGAGGCCACAAAAACACCAGCAGTGTTTTGAAGGGCGTGGCCGGGCAAGCAGGTGTGTCTTATCTTAAAGAGCCAAGAGGCACTCGCTTACCCGGATGATGGGGAGGCCAAGGTCTGCAGACAAGTACATGTGCTTGCTAATGCATGTTAATCTGGTTCATCTGTTTTGGATGTTCTTCTTACTTGCCCTCCGTGTGTGTGTGTGTGTGTGTGTGTGTGTGTGTGTGTGTGTGTGTGTGTGTTTGTGTGTGTGTTGTCACCTCCAGTTTGAGTGCTGTGGACTTATTGAAGGCTATAAAGACTGGGGTCCCGCCATCCCTGCCTCCTGTAACTGTAACTATCCAGGAAGATGCGTGAGTATCTCCCTTTTATATAAGCGACATATAACCAGTGAAGGTGGCTCTTATGATTAGGATATCTGATTATGTAGCTACACAGTATCTTTCAGTCAAATAAAACACATAAAGAAAAAAATAAATGTGTATTGGTTTGACCAGAGGACTACAATAGAGCTGAGCCATATTATGATATACAATATTTAGAAATACATGAAAGTAGCTCGATAATATCTAATACATGTTTGCAGTGCAGCTGCAAAACACAGCAACAACATTAGAGAAGTAATGTTAACACCACCGATGGGCAGGAAATGTAAAAGGAAGTCAATTACGTATCCTCCTGTTATTGATGTTGCACCAACCTTTTCGATATGGGCTAACTTATTGTTGTCATATTATGTCATGGGATGTTGTACTTCTCTCCAGATTCGACTACGAGGCAGCGCCACACTGGGGGCGCCAAAGAACCAGTACGTTTATCAAGAGGTACTAGAAATGTTAAGACTGTTTTGAAAGTGAACTCTTATTTTCTTTTGCCAACTTTTTTAGCTTGTGACAAAACATCCAAATGAGCTGCAAAATACCCAGATCATTTATTTATTTTTACATACAACTATAAATACTTTTGCTTTTCCTTCACAATAAACCTGCATTTCTTTTCCCACAGCCTTGTTTTCCAATTTATGCTTCTGAACTGAAGCTTGCGTTCTCATTGGCAATGGCTGTGCAGTTTGGAAGTGGAATATTTTGGGTGAGTTTTATTGCATACATCTTTTTTTTTACACATCGATATGCGTTAGAGTACTTCACACAGCTACTAATGCATTGTTTAATTATTAACTTGATCTATTATATGCTAGATAATTTGTATTACACAAGTTAGACTTCCTGTCATGAAGAAGACCTTCTAATCTACACAGTAGTTGTGGCGGTCAGGCCAGCAGGAGATCCTGCGGTAGCCATTACTGAGCACCACAACGTGCTTGTAACTCCTTTGCTTCCCTTTCCAGGTGGTTCTCCTCATTATGAGCATCAAGCTGATGGGCCAGATAAAAAGAAAACAGGAGTTCATAGCTCTTCTCCAATCAAACAGATATGTTCCTCGTGCCTTCTAGTCACCAAGTATGTTTTGATACACGCTTTAAATTAATATCAAGCATACCATATTTGTATTTGCACATGTAAACATATTATGATGTATACCATATCCCGTCTATTTTGTGCTATAGCAACTTGTGTTATTCTTCTGTTGATGCATGTTACTGATATTGAGAAGTAATCTACATGCAAAGATCAATTTAAAATGACTTTATTTTTTGCCTTACTGCTGTAAAAACATTGCAATTTAATGAAATGAACTGTCTTGTAAAATGTGCTGAATATCAATATAATCAGCACATTTTCAGATGCTTTTGTTCAAAATGAATATCTTACCAAGCATTAATCAGCCACCTGTTTTTATTAAGTAGCTGGAGCCAATCCCAGCATTTTGTTATTTACAGTAAGTGTTGTCTTATCTGGAATATATTCAGATATTATTTATCTCCATTTCCTTCATACATAATTTAGTGTTTGGAAAGACAAATATTAATCAAATTGAATCTACTGTACCTCAATTACTCAAATAACGGGTTTAACTCAACACTTGTCGACTGGACCAACGTCTTTTAAACATATATTTCCATATTCATACTTGTCTTAAGCTCACTTATTGAATTTTCAGCATTAGAGTATCCAATAATCTTTAAACAAATAATAGTATTAATAACCCTTATGTAGCACATTTCTTCAACAGTGTTTACAAAGTGCTTTGATTGAAATATAATCAGTATTTATTATTGAGCAATGTATTCTCTTGAGTAAATAATCAGGTTGGACAGCTCTCATTAGGACAACAGAATGTCTTGATGCCTTGTTATGCACAATGTATATGTTTAACTTCGTCACTCCACTCAGTTGATCTTAAAGCACATTTAGTAGGTAAATGCTACCCACTATGAGGGGAAGGGATTCTGTTTGGTTGCACATCCAGTAGACATGCAGTAAATCCTTAAAAAAGTTTTGCATCCCAAATTTAATTTCACGGTTTGGAGACGTTTTGGCAATGCCACTGCAGACAGGTTGTGAGAGACTCTTGTAGGAAAGCGCGTCACCAATATTCTGTAACATCCCTACTGAAGCTACTCTCACCGAAGAAGCCTTTACGCCACGTCACTCCTAATATGACTTGCTGCATGAGCTGCCTGCGGCGGAAATGTCTCCATGACCAATATATTGTCAAAATGAATTTCATATTAAAACAGCAGATCCAATGTCTACCTGTGCACTTTAACCATTAATGCCTAACATACAATATCTTGCTAAATATGGTATTTTCATTTCTGTCACAGTTTTTATTTATTTATGGAATGAACGTATGTAAGATTTTGTAAATAGCAGGAATAAAATATGTGATTCTTGTTCCTTCTTTGAAATTGTTTCTTAGAGCCGAAAAAAGTACATTTACCTAACTACTGTATTAAGATTGTCTGGTACATATACTTGAGTATTTCTATTGTATGCTCCAATCCATTTTATAGGGAAATTTTGTAATTTTTAATTCTTCCATTGTTCTGTTTATGCAAGAGAAAAAAAACTTGACAGCAGAGATGTAAGCTTGCCAACCAGAGGGGGGGGGGGAAGGTTGGATACAGTGGATTTTTATTTAGTCCATAAGATTGATCACAGGATGTCGTCAATGTCAGTAAGGTCACACATATTTGAGGGGCTAGAGAGACAATAATAAACTCCTAAACAGTCTCTTTTTGTATGCAGACAATACAGAAGTGAGAGGAGGCTATGGAACTGCATTTGCTTCTTTGGCACCAATAATATGGCAAATAAAGTTTATTAGTATCGAAAGTATCTCATCCTCAACATGCATGTAGATGGATTGGAAAGTGGCAGCTGCACTGCTCCAGATCTTGAACAGTATTTCGGGTGCATCGTAGCGGCGAGGACCAAAGAAACAAAGCGCGTGTTTCGGCGAGAAGCCATCGGCTATCCGTCTTCGTTTCTCTTATCCAAGTGTGTACCAAGGACATCACAATGTTTAAAGAACTTTTAAAGTGCTCCAGTAGCTTCTTTAATCAAAATGTGATAAGCTTGGCAGAATACGGAAGATTCTAGGTTTCTATAATAAACACAACCATGAAATACAGAGGCTTAATAAAGCTAAAGATATAAGACATTCATAGTATACATATTTCTGCAGTAGTTATCTTCTTCATCAGTGCTTTGATTAAAACCACATTTATTTTACCCATCTCATTCTCTAACTTCATATTTTACATTGCGACTCATTTCACCGCTTGCCAAACAAATGTGAAAAATTACGATGCTACACCTCTCAGCCTTATACTATATATTTATATACACACACGCATATTACAAAGAAAATATTCTCACAGTGCGTCCTGTTTCTGACCATTTTCACACACCACATGTTTCCCCATTGAGTAAACATGTACTGCATCTTCAGGGATGACAAAAGTGAATAAAGGTTACATGATTTTACCACAAATACTAACTAACCAAGCATTTAAAAACAGAAACAATGAAATGTACATGTTTTTCATGCAACATGCGATATATACATAAATACTTTGTATCGTCGTACCCAGTCAGGCATCCTCTGCTGCGTCTGTGAGGGCTGTGTAGTTGCCTGCTTTGGCCTCTGAACTGTAGACCACCACCGGGACGTCGTCCTTTTTACTCAGCCGACATAAGATGAATATACACAGCACCACTGACGATAACTGAAGGAAAGAGAAACGGAGACGGTTCACTTTAGAAAGAGACTATGGGGGAGGGGGGAGAACAGACCACGCAAACATACGGACAGATCGCCTTCTGTCGCCAATTACACGGCACAGGTGTAACCGATTAACTAATTAACAACGGCTGAACTCCATTTAGCTGGAGAGTCATAATTAATGTTAATCACCTGTGTTTTTTCTACTGAATCATGAGGGTTATGTGTGTGATTTTGATTAATTGTGCAGGAATTCCTTTCAGTTTTCATATAAAACCGTCACCAATAAGATAGGGAAACCTCTGTGCCGCCAATGTTGATTGAGTGAGTTATATCAATTAGTTTAAGTTTTTCTTATTAGTGGAGAGGGTGTTAAATTTGTTGTCTTTTTTTGGAAGTCAAGGACACTATTGAAAATGTTGGGAAGGGCCTTGCTTTCTAAAAACTGAAACAGATCCAGCTACACTCTTTTAACCCATTCATATTTGAGACTGTGTTGCAGTTTCTAGGATCAAGATTGTACTTTGAACGTCCACTTTTAAGGGATTCCACTTCAAATTAGATTTAGTCAACAGCTGTGTCTCATTGTTAATAAAGGCTTTAAAGCCTAAAGAACAAAAGAGTAACATGAAGGATACACAAAGAACAAGGGATAGTGAAGTCAGAGTAGAGTCTCACTGACGATACATACCAACAATAAAATGATCCCCAGGAGTATGCCCAATGTAGCATCAATCATCCTCATGATGTGACCGAGCAAGTATGGAATGCAAGACTGAAAAAGGAGAGCACATCAAACAATGTGACTTAACGAGAGTGCAATGCTTTATTTTAAGAGGCCAGGCCTTGTGCTGGAAATCGGATTCAGAGAAAAAATACAGATATGTTGCACAATTATTAGGACCCTCCCTTCATAGTAGGAGGTTTGATAAATACAAAACAACTTCAATACTGGACAGAGCATGCTTTCCTATAGTTGACTTAGAAAGACAAAAACAAGAAGCGAAGAGAAGGAACATTGGCAAACAGATTGACATAATGTGAGGATTAAAAAGTATATATATTGAATAGTTGTTACAGTGGAAGCATAGTGCAAGAACACTTTAGACAATAGTAACGTTCACCAATTTACTCCCACCCAAAATGTTAACAACAACAACAAAATCCCAAAGAGATAACACTATTCAGTCTCTGTGTGAGTGTATGAAAAACTGTTTCAAAACTTTTGATCAAAACACTAAAAGAATCCAATTTATTTTGAAGAATTCATATTTTTGTTTGTTTTTTTAATAGCCGTCTTGAAATAAAAAGAATTTCATGAAATAAAAATAAAAAAGATCTGTATTTAATTCAAGATTATTTCTTTTTACATTGTAGTTCAAATCTAGTGACAATCATTGATATAGTATCAGTTTACATATCAACCTGTAAATGTAGAAATAAACAATGTGTGTTTTTTTTACCTCTTCATAAATCATGATGGGCTCGTCATCGATCACGTGCTTAAACAGACTGCTGTCTCTGGGAGCTGCCACCTAGAAGACACAGACATAAATCAAGGGTCACTAGTTATTACAATTCACCCTGAGGCGAGGCAAGTTCACATCCCATAATTCAGCAACAAGGCCATTCGAAGCGCTTCCCATAGACAATCAAAAGCATCAAGACAAAGTGCAGAAGAAACACAAGAAAAAATACAATTCAAAGCAGCATTAATGTATGCACCAGATGACAATTAGTTTTTTTAATCATACTACTCTGAACCTCAAATATCAACGTCCTAGTGGCCTTGCATGAAAGCTTTAGGTTTGACGGGCCTTTTTTGACTTTCTTGCCATGTGAAACTTTAATCGAGTCATAATAATATACATAATTATTTGACTTTTACCTATGAATACAATAAACCAATTGATACAAAAGAGTTTGGAGAAGAAATGGAGTAGCATTCACTCTCACACATGGATTAGTGGGCTCCTCCGTGCACAGGCAGGATTCTGGGATGTTGTAGCCCCAATCCAGGTAGCCCTGCTGCAGTCCACAGCACTGATACTGAGAAGATGGAAAGGTGGTGGATTACTTCAACGCACAAGATGTTCAGCCTTTTCTCTGCAATACGTTTTTTTTTCAGATTAACTTTATCAGGAGAACATAGGCCTCTGTGTTTGATCCTCCACATCCATACACAAACATAATCCACTTTATATATACATTTGTTTTACGCTGTTGGTGGTGTGGTGTGTGCTGTTGATGTTGGGTGTTCTCCTTCTAACGCACTTGCAACATAAAGAGCACTTGGGAATGAAGAGGCACCAACAATATGCTAGAAACGTACCCCCCCCCCCCCCCCCACACACACACACAAGGTTACTTACGTCATTCTGTATTTCCTTCAATTGTTCAGTAATGTCAGTTGCATTCATATACATGAAATGCATCTGCATAATTTTAGCAACCTGCATGACAATACATAATAATATTAATAATTCATACAACCAGCAATTAAAAAAAAAATGTATTTGTGATTCACACAATGTTTTTGGTCAAACCAAAAAACAGTCATGTTTTTGTTCTTAATAAATCTGTCAACTTTAAAAATGTCAAAAGTAAAGTTTTAAAGTAGTTTTACTTCAGATGTAATTTTGTGTCAGATAGCCGTAACTGGACATGGCTGGTCTGCCAAGCTCCACATCCCCCCCACTTGCCGAAGCAGTATCCACCAGTCAAGCGCTACTGTTGCTTTTCCAAAAATACAAAAGCATAAGTGAAAAGAATAGAATAAACGGTGCGTTTATTGGATTTAAACTAAACATAAGGTTATTTTCCATATTTTAGCTGACAAAATCCACGACAAGCATTTGTATACTTCTTGTTACCTATTGATCCTTGTTGGTAGTCATTTAAGTACTTCAAGAGGCTTAAATAAACAGTGTGTAGCATTAACAGGTATATACATTGGCGGAAATGGAATATAACATTACACCCACACACAATGGTGTATTACGTTTTTTGGGGGGCTGCAATCTGCAACCAATGCAACCACTAGATGCCACCAAATCCTACACAGTGGCTGCTTACCATATCCCATTCATTACATGTCATGGCATGGCAGGTCATAGGCATTCAGCCATGAGTACAAACTCAGAACAACAAGAATCAAGAAAGTACAATTTTCCAAAGAAAGCCAAACTACAAAATGATTGTACATGCTCCAAAGTGATTAGCTCACAGTGACGGAGCTACAAGCCGATTGGTAGATGCCGTGAGGAGTAAACGTGCTGAGGTGTAAGGTTTGACCGTGTCCAGCAGATCTGTTCAGTTAAGCAATAAATCAATAGTGTTCCTCTTTTGTTCCTGTAATAGTTTCATCAGGAATGCAGTTGTTGATGCAGCCTGCTACACAAAAGGACAACACATCAGTGTTAACTTTGCAATACCTTTGGTCGCTGAACCAGTCCTCGAATCTCAGTTGCAGTCAAAAGCAGAGTACCGAGGATCATTCCGATTGCAAACTGAAACACACACACATATACAGACATGAGAAATCAGATTCATGGAAAAGATGAAGGGTATTTATAATTGTTCATTACTCCATCTATTTACATTGTAATGTATGCTCGTTTTTGTGCTTCACCCACCATTATGAGTGCCCACGTCTTCTTTTTGCAAGCACCATACATACCAATGATGGTCAGCATCAGAGTTATGATGGTGCCACTGTACAGTATCTGAAGGCCTCCGAACATCGATTCCATCTGTGCAGAGAACAGAAAGCTCGGTGAGCAGGAAAAGAAAAGATGAGTTCAATAATCTGGGCAGAATACAAATTCTTGCCTTTTATCTCCTGAGGTCAATCTCGGCCGTTTCTACACAGATTGCAACTACGTCAAATATTCTGACTGTCAAGGCGAGTTTAGGTAAACATCTACACAGAGCAGGATTATTCTACTTTTTTTACCATACACAATGGGTTCAGTATTTACATGAGTCATGACGTTCAATTCTTATTTACTGAAAGACATGAGGAATCGAGCACCATCATCACGTTCAGGTTTCCAGAGTAACAACCTTTTTTGCAAAAGATGTAATTGATGAGAGCTTAAGAAAGGCAGGTATGAACCTGTTGAAAGTCTTTAGTCCCATGATGCTGAACCGGTTTAGAGCCTCGAATATTAGAGTAGAAAGTAGTAAGATACGTTCTTGGATAAAAGCGTCAGCGAAATTAACTTATTCTAATCTATGGGATGTGAAAGTATACAAACATATGGTCAATGTGGACTCAGAGTTTAACTTTCACATTTTCTTTTATTTTGATTTATGGTTAAAAAAATATGAATAAAGCATTCAATCGAAACAAAAAAGTGTGACTTTTTGAAAGACGTATGACAAGTCACAATCCAATTGGGTCTGGTATCACGTGTATGTATACAATGCTAAAACGCAGCAGTACGGAACAGTATAGGAACACAAAAAAGAGCTAATTTTAGGCATAGAAAACAAAAGTTATTAGTTTAAGAACCGAGTTTTTGCTAATTTACGCTCTTGCAATATGCATACATCACAATGTATGAATGCAAGCTTTACAGCTGTAAATGTGGATGTATTTCACAGGGAAACATTTATTGCTATACATTTTTATACAGCAGAAGCTCTTGTCACTATAGACTGCTCAAGGGTGCCTGTAATACATCAAATAAAAATAATAAACAGTCAAGAAATACAGTACAGAAAATGGTTATTGCTGCTTTACTATCATATTAAGAATTAATTGTTGAAGGAGTTGCAAAACCAGTGATATTAACACCTTAATTAAGTTGTATGAGAACTATGTTGAGTATGAGTTACCTCATCCTCGTCTTTGTGGACGTGTCCGTGGGTAAACAGAGTGGCTGCCAACACCAGGGCACTCAGTATCTGCAACAAGAGCAACACACTCAATTAGTCTTCATACTTTCAGTATAAATTTAGCAGAAAAGCCAGGACCAATTGGAACGCACACATCCACAATTGTCAATTAGTTGTTTTTATTCTGTTTGCTGATTTAATTAACTCTAATGTCATTTCAGACCCGCCTGATCATCATTCATCCCCTTCACCTGGTTCTGGCGCCTGTCCCACCTGCAGTCCATCCCTTCGTTAGTGTGTTAGTATTTAGGTCTCCTCACTTGCCTGTCTCCTCTGCCAGACTATCTTGTGTGTTATTGTCAAGCTTGCCAGTGTATTCCAAAAATATTGATTCTGTTCTGGCCCTGATTGCCCGTCTACCTGACCTAAGAATTTTGCCTGCCCCCTTTTGGATGTGTAGCCCTATTTGACTGATCGCCTGGTTTTGACCTTGCCTGAAAAGACAAGTAAAGATCCTCTTCTTGCTTTCCTTTTTCCGAGTTCTGCTTTTGGGTTCAATTACCTCTAATCCTTAAAACAATACTATATTGTTATAATGTCCATGAAGTACATTCATCTTCAGCTAGACTGGACAATGTTGAAGAATAAGCCTAATGTGACCTCATGATATGTGTGCATGGCCGATAAATCATTAGAGAATTTCCCGGAAAACTGGATGCCAAAATGTTATCTGTTGTACAAACATGTTGAGCCTTGCAAAGAACAGTCAATGACCGGCCTGGTTGACCTGATCTGGACAGGAAAGCAAGGGTCGGTTGTAACAAGTGTGTGGAAGTGAAAGTAAGAGATGTGGAAGTGACCAGCAGTCCAGATGTTTTCGGGTTGACTGCTAACATCTGATTGGTGGGAAAAGGTGGCGAGGAGGGGGGTGTATAATTCAGGCTTGGGGAGTCTACTCGCTTGGAGATGTTGAACTTGTTGTAAAAGCAATAACAACTTCTCCCCGCTGGTTTCCAGACATCTGAATCCTCTCTCCTTCAGTTACCACAACAACAAGTGCACTTCAATTCATGGTGCAGTCCGAACGTGTTAACAATTAAGTTCCCAGAGCCCAAAGTGACGTCTTCAAACAACTCATGCAGTGAAAATCATGAAAAACAGCTTATTCAGGTATTGCACAACTGCTGCATTTGTACCATTAATAATGTAACTCATGTCCTGAATTTATGTTTCATTGACAGGACAATAATGTCCATACTCCTTTCTCCCCTGTATGTTAAATCCAGCTTTTTCAAAACAAACATTTAAATAAACAATTCCTCTGGTGTCAACAACTAAGGCAAAATAAGACCACATTTCTTTAACAAGTTGTATCTGAAAAAAATTGAAATCAACATGCAGATTCAAGAACCCGAAGCAACAACTGGTGCATGTATACTTTGACACTGCTAGACGCTTTCCGTCTCTGATTGTGTTCGACTTTGAACAGTTTTTATGTGCAGTAGGAAAAGAAAAACACTTACCGCAATCAAAGTTATCACTATGATGTAACTCCGTGTCAAGCAGGCGTTCACTTTACCCATGTTGATGTGCTATAATTTAGATCCAATACAGTTTTATGTTTTCTAATACTAATAGTAAATGCTATAGCGAGTTAATGCTGATCTTAATAAAGACGGTACACCCAGTGCACCCTGGTTTTAACGGGAGGGGAGGAGGAGAAAGCTCCTCATGATTTGCTGGCATAAGGTCCTCCCCATCTGGAGCTGAGTATGTGTGTGTCTACTTGTGTGTGTGTGTGTGTGTGTGTATGTGTGTGTGTGTGTCTGTGTGTATGTGTGTGGAGTTGGACAGGTGGAGGGATTCATTTATTTCATTTCATGCCACACAGTGTTGCTTTTTTCTTAGCTTTCTTCTTTATTGTTCTGTGCTGACTTCATTGTGTGTTTGTGTCCGGGTGGGGGCAAAGATCGAGATCTCTCTCTCTCGAGAGAGAGAGAGAGTAAAGAGAAACAGAGAGAGTAAAGAGAAAGATTGTCAGTGTCACTGTTGGTACAGTTATCAAACCTGATCATGTTACCGATTAGAGAAAGAGGCAGACGTGGAGACAGATTCTGAAGAATTCAGTGTTGTGAACGGCATCAAATTCTTGTTTTTCTATTTATGTGGTTCTGTGAGTGAACTTGCCTTCAGTTCAGTTCCATAAAGTACTTGTTGTCTGCTGTTGTTTTAGATACAAACAAAGGAACTACTGTAGTGAAAGGCTGGATCACATGACCTCCCATCAGAGACCCACGTACACACACACACACACACACACACACACACACACACACAAACAGACATCCAAATCTGAGAATGCTTTAAAGCTTTATTAGAGCTTCCAAAAGTTCCAGTGAACTTCACATCAGTTATTGGCTCACACATGTAGGACATGAATGCAGAGAGACGTTCTGTGTCTCACAGGATATTGGTGAGCGGAAGGCTGGAAATGTGATTGCGCAATTTTACGAGCTTAGTTTTCCCTCTTTTCATGTGTGAATGAGAACGTCAGAAATATATTGATATTAGAATATTAACTTATATTTAAAGTTGTTGTGGTCACAAAGCTAACTGAAAATACTGGACGCCACATAAGCATCAGGAGCAACACAATGATGACTCATGGCAGATGAGGACGAATAGTAAATCACTCGCAGTGTCATGATTTCATGTCCACTGTATTGGAGAACTTTGTAAAAACAATACTAAATTGCTTTTCATAGTGCCCTTTAGTAATAGCATGTAGGAAAATGACAAAATATTAATGTTTTTAAAGTGATCACCAAAGTCAATTTACAATAAGCAAATGTTACAGTATAAGATGTCTATGTCAAATACATACTGCAGATGCATATATATATATATCTTTGAGTTGTTTTAGTGTTCAACTTGCAGGAACCATATTAATGATTCAGGAGAGTAGGAAGTGTGTGTTCCATTTCAATCATAGTAAGTGTGCTTATAAGTAGCCAAGATAAGACATGTGGCAATAAGACAATCATATATCTGGGCCTGGCAGTACAACATACGTAATTTCCAGTAAATGCCATTGCTCAATTAATTTCCAAAAAACGAAACACAAACAACTGTGGTTGGGTGGTGTGTGACTGGTAACAATGTAGACAATATTCAGCTTACAACCCAGTGCATGTTAAAGGCAGTATATAATTCAGTATCATGGTCAACTGCAAACCTCAATGTATTTTACTTTGACAGTAAAAACCCTAATTTAAAACACCTCATTAATTTGTTTATAATTTTAAAATATTTCGGTTGATCGCAAAGATGCAATAGACTCCCAAAATATATTTATATTATCACGCCCAGCATTATTAAAATGATACGTAGTGCTTCGCAAACGGACCGTGACTGTTGTCGGCCCCTTTAAGAAAGGTCACATGAAAGTCACGTGACGCGGAAGTAAACTGAATCGTTTCAGCGTTGTTGTGTTTACATCAACAGCTCCTCGTCTACAAACCGCGTGCAGGTTCGTTGAGTAAACAAACAGTTGCGTTATCATTATTCCCTCACAATAAATGCATATTCGCGCTTTAAATGCAGGCATGTGTTTCAGTTCCTTTGTTTCAGCGCGTGCAGCTCTCTGTCAGCAAAGTGGGGGTAGGATTTATGTTTCGGATACGCATCCTACTGTAAATAGACGGGCTATTTCGCGTGAATAACCAAGGTTATAAGCAGTAATACAGCACCTATCGTTTTTATAAACCACCCGAACATATTGTGTAAGGTGTATCTTAACTCTAACAGCTCGAAAAAGGCAAGCTTTGAGCCTTATTATTTTGTCTGTGCCGTCTATACGCATGAGCTAGCGTGAGAAACTATCTTCTGTAATGGATCTAATTTTCTATAAACGTTTATATTTTATTTCGGATTGTACATGTTGTTCTCTCTTTCTCTTCGAGTCAAGTAACGCACTGTAACACAAGTGTATGAATGATGTCACATACATTCAGATGTCTTGTTTTTGTGTACCTCCAGCTGATTTTGTCAAAATGTTATCCTTTTTTACATTACATTGCATGTAATTTAGCAGACGTTTTTATCCAAAGTGACTTACAATAAGTGCATTCAACCTAGAGTACAAACTAAAAACAACAATAATACAGAAAGTAACATTTCCTCGACATAGCCAAACTACAAAAGTACCATAATAAGAGCTATTTAAGTGCCACTGAAGTGCTAATCTGTGTTTTAATCCAGATATTTTCCTTTTCAGAAACAGGAGTAAGTGCAAACTCTGCAGTGTTTGGATGAAGTGACCATGAAGCAGGACGGTGATGCTGTGAACATCCCTGTGTGCTTCATATCGAACCATGAAGGTTTTCTCGGAAGCATCAAAAACTTTATCAAAGACTTTGTGGTGACTGAGATCGACGTCACTGGACAGCGCGTTGACTCGGCAGCGGCCGCGCAGACGCCAAACTGTGCCTCCCCCGATAAAAATGACGAGACCAGTGCCGAATGCAAGTGGAAAAGTTATTCCCCGGTCTCACAGGACACTGATGTGTCAGCCGATTGTGGGCTAGATGTCACCATACCTAGTCCAGGCAGTTTTGATTTAAGCGTGATTTTAGGCCAGTCGGTCAGCGAAGAGCTGGAGCAGTTTGTGTTGACTCTCAAAGAAAAGCCAAACAAGCAGGAGCTTTCTCTCGGATCCTTTGCTGACAAACACCACAGAGCTAACGTCCACCGGGCCGTCAGACACCGCTTCCCCTTCCTCATGACGGTCACCATTCAGCCTGAGATCAGGGTGAGGGAAGACCCCGACTACAGAGAGCTCTCCCATCTGGTCACGGAGGACGAAGCAGAGGACTTCTTCAGGTTCATAGACGCCAAAGTTCGAGGGTCGTCCTATACGTTCGGACCGGACGACGATAAGGATCACAGGACCACGGTCCACCACTTTCTCAGCCGAAGGTTCGGCAAACTGGTGGAGACGAAGAGCTTCACCGACCAGGGGACGACGGCAATCTCGGTGAGGCTGAGAGAGCAAGGGAGGCCAAAGAAAAGAACAGCAGAGGAGCGTAAAGAAGAGGAAGTTTACACTGGTATGGGCAAGAGATGCACGTTTTTTAAATATGTTGTACTTTCTGAAATTACACTTGAAATAGCCCCAGGGCATGTCTTAAAACAGCCTTTTTGTTCAAACCAACAGAACCCAAAGATATTCAAAACACTCGCATACAACACAAAGAAAACCAGCAAAAATTCACATTTAAAAAGCTGAATTTCAGGCTGGTTAAAAAAGGACTTAGTTGTAATTCTATCAGCTTCTGAATGCATAACAATAGGCATTTTCTTGATGAGTGTAGTATACTGTATTGATCCCACAGGGGGGAATTCAATTGTTGCACCAACTCAATAGTCAGAAGCCAGGAAAATAAGTGATTATGTGATCAATAAAAATGAGGCAGGATACAAATTCATCATTCATCATTGTGAAATAATTCTGAAAACACCCTGTGGTGCATGTGTGTGTCCTCTCTTGCAGCCTTCACTCTGCGTAAGGAGAACCTGGAGACTCTCGAGGCCATCAGCTACATGGCAGCCGCTCTCGGGGTCCTGCCCTCAGACTTCACCTACGCTGGGATCAAGGATAAGAGAGCCATCACCTACCAGTCCATGGTGGTCAAGAAGGTCTCAACTCAAAGGTAATCCTGCGTGTCTTTCAGGGATTTGGGTTTGCAAATCTTTTTCTTTGTACCTACTCGTAAAAAGCTGCAGTCGTCCGAAGGTGTTTATGGGTTTGTACTATTGTTAGACTTCCCTCTAAAGCCTCACACGTAATGTCAAATATCTCCAACTCATTTATGAACGTAACGTTCTTGATTACCAGGTTGAAAGAGAAGACGGCCGAGTTCGAAAAGAGAGGGCTGCGCCTCTCCCAGATCCGCTCCGTCGGTGAGCCCCTCAGGCTCGGGCGGCTGAAGGGGAACCACTTTGACCTGGTGGTCCGCGACCTGAGGCCACACGGGGCCAGCGACGCACACCCCTCCGGTGCAGACACGCACACTCGCCTGGCAGCGCTGGTAAACGAAGCGCTGGAGAACGTCAAGGTATACTCAAATTCTCTCCGATTACTTTCACACATTTGTCGACAACAGTGTGTATTCTCACACGCTTGCTGAAAAATAAACAAATATTGTTCTAATATAGATACATACAAAGTATAATTTGTGACACAAATGATCTGTTTTCAAGACATGTCCCTCATTCGATGGAGAGGTCGTAGTTGTTATCCTAACATGTAAAAAATAAATAAGAAAAAGCTTAGAGATTTGCATTAATAGGAAGGTAAGAAACACTACTTGGCACATTTACTTTACATTTCTGTCTTGAAGGAATAATAAGGTCATTGATAAAGCCTTTTTGCCTGGCGTGTAAAATTAAATTAAACAAGACAATTTAAGTTTTATCGTAATATTCCATTATCAAAAGTTCCGCATGCTGTCTGGGTCAAATGCAAACCTGCATTTAACAATATCCAATACATTACGAATGAAAATGTACATTGACAAAAATAGGAAATAATGTGTGACTTCCTTTACATTTATTCTCTTGAAGTAGTGATGGTATCAGGACAAGGCACCCTGTTTCATTATATTATCCGAGCCGTCCTTTAAAATGAGATTCCCTTTAAAGGACGGCTCTGGTGATAATCTATAGTTTTTAAATATTTTATTATTGTGTAACATAGAGCTTCACTATATTAGAAACACAGCAATGAGCCATTAGTGCACTCACTGATATTCTATGAATGAATGAATGAAATGATCATTGAAGTTTCCTGCTGCTGTATCCTGATGAGAGCACCACCCATGCACTTATCTGCAGCTGAAAATAGGGCTATACAAATGCACCATTTCCTCCCATTTAGTAATAATTAGTGAAAACTACAGTGCCCAACAGCTTGAGGACTTGCTTGGGACGCTCCTTCTTCTAAATACCTCCCGCTGTTCAGTAGTACTTGAATTCTGCAAGTGATTTAAAAAATAAGCTACAGTACAAATACCTGATTTGTTACTCTTCGCAGGCCAGAGGTTTCGTCAACTACTACGGACCGCAGAGGTTTGGGAGCGTGAAGAGCGTTCAGTCTGACCGCGTGGGCCTGGCTCTACTCAAAGAGGACATGGTAGGTGTGGCAGACGGGCGCTATGTACACGCTGCTTCCCGTTAGGCCAGGAAATGAAACGGCGCGTACCGGTTCCTCAGAGTGTGTATACATTGTATAATAGTGTATACATTGTGTATACATTGTATAATAGTCCACATTTATTATATTAGATTAAATTAGATATTACTTTAGCAGTGGGTGCACATTAGAGCAGTAGTAAAAGATAAAAAATAAAGTATAATACAAAATACAATAACATTATTGGCCTCAACAGCTGGTTGATTCAGCCAGAAGTCGAGGCCATTCAGACACCCCACACACACTTCCACAGCTGCCACATATGCCCTATCCGACTTGTGATTATGTGTGTGTGTGTTTCAGGTGAGTGCTGTGCGTCTCTTCTTCACTCCAGAAGACGGCAATGATCCTCAAAACCACGCTAAGAGACACTTCCTACAAACCGGTGAGAGCGAGGACAACCCTGACTACGTTGGTTTCATTTCTCCTGTTGGGAAGAGTTGAATAACAGAAGCTACCCTGTTCCTCTTTATTTCAAAGAATTTGCTGACATCCATCATATTTAGTGTTGAAAGCAATTAATGAAGCACATTTCTGATGGGTACCACACATTAAGTTTGGGTTTATTAAGCCTGTGTTCATAACCTTAATTCTACATGCTTCACCCCTCTCCTCCTCCTCCTTCTTCTTCTTCTCTCTCCTGCTTCTGCGTCACCAGATAACGCCAAGGAGTCTCTGGCGCTGATGCCATTGTCGAAAGCCAGGGAGCGGCTGATGCTTCGGGCCCTGAACCGCTACGGCACAGGTCCGGACGGTTGTACCCAAGCCTGGCTCAGCCTGCCCCACAGCATGAGAGTCTTCTACCCCCACGCCTACTGCAGCAGGTCAGGTCTCCTTCCTCGTTTCCTTCAAAGACTTCCTGGAGATTATTACAGGGTTCTTACGGTCATGGAAAACCTGGAAAAGTCATGGAATTTTAAAATGGTCATTTCCAGGCCTGTAAAAGTCATGTAAAAAACTTAAATCATAAAAAGTTTGGGAAAAGTCATGGAAATGTGTTATAATCACATGTTCATTAACACCAAATTTGAAATAATTAATGTTTTTTAAAGAAAGACGCTCAAAATATAAGCCGGCGTACGCTCTCGATACGCACAATTTTCTAAATTGTTCATGTTTATACCAAGATTTCAGTTTGGTCATGGGAATTTGGTTGAAAGTCATGGAAATCTATTGGTTAACATGTGTAAGAACCCTGTTATTACTGCCGACTATTTAGTAGCTCCACTGCAGACGTTACAAAAAAAGGAGGCAGCCTAACTTGTGCTTCTTATGTAGTGTCATCACAACTGAGTTAAAAGCTGGCGTCTGATTTTCAGAAATGTTTGGTTCGTGAAATGAATGTTTCTTTTTCTAACTATGCGTGTGTGCATGTGGTCGTCAGAGTGTGGAACGAGGCGGTGGCACACAGGCTGACCACTCTGGGCCACAAGGCCAGGCGAGGGGACCTGGTGTGGAGGCAGGATGACACTGGAGAATCCATCTTGCCTCAGGTAAGGGAGGGGGGGTTCGTTTTTGGGAGAAAGATGATGTAATATCTGAGATGTAACGCAGGTATCTTTTGAGTTTTTTGCCACTACACATTCTTTATCCGGGGGTCGTGACCTCTTGATCGCGGGACGCTCTCTAAACATTGGGACATCTCGTTCCGTCTTTGATCTTCCAGATCCATGTGGTGACGGACCATGAGGAAGACGAAGGATTGTACACACTGGCACACGTATGTAGTCCAGGGAAATGCTTCCACTTTTAAATGTTATTTATCTATTTCTTTCTACTTGTCTCAACTCTTTTGCCACGCCGTGTTTGTCGACCCGTCAGGTGTTACTACCGATGCCGGGAAACACTGCGAAGTATCCGGAAAACGCCATGGGGACCTGGTACCAGGAGAGACTGGCCCGGGACGGACTGGACGACTGTCGCTTCCGAGTCACCGGCCTCAAACTGAATCTGCCCGGCTGCTACCGCCCCCTGCTGGCCTCACCGAGCAATCTCAGCTACCAGCTGCAGAGAGCGGCCTGTGGGGAGGGAGGAGGAGGAGGAGAGGCGATAGGGAACAGCAGTAGGAATAGTGACAGACAGCTGAATGGCAGTGCAGCAGAAGGGAAGCAGGACTCGCTCACTCTCACCTTGAACTTCGACCTAGACTCCTCCTGCTACGCTACTATCTGCCTCCGAGAGATCATGAAGTGTGACCCCTAGAGGTCACGGGACATTGTTCCTGTTGTGTTTCTATATATGTTGCAGGAAAGAATGTTTTTTTTTGTTCTTGTTTTTAGTTTTGTAACCCATCATTCATTGTGATACATTATTAGTAGCCTTTTGATTTGTTGTTGATGTATTGAGCATACGACTGTGTTTATAAATTGGGAACATGCATAATGTGCAATTAATAAAAGAAGTGAACAAATCTAAATGTTAAACCATGTAAACAGTGTTAATGTTTTGTGCCATGAATAAAACTTTTAGAAATAATGACACGCTCTGCACTTTATTTTTTAAATGTCAAGTTGTCCAACTCAAAACAATCTCTCTGTTGGATTAATCTGCAATTCTAAACAGCTAAAGATCTTATAAATGTGAGAAAGGCTCAATTTCACTCACTGTTTTTTGTAATAATTGGTCAAGAAATAACTCATCTTCCAGGATAACACACTAGATGTAAAAGTAATCATAATTACTATATCCTTCTGTTACTGAGAGAAGGATCAGGTGCAGTCTCAGAAAGATATATACAATCTCTTTTCCCTTTCGAACAAACATTATAAATTAACTATTAAATGCCGACATTTTGGCTTTGAATTTACTATAATCCACTATTAGTTTTATATTCCTCCACTTGTGACCATTTCCTTTATGCATTGAATTAAACTCCTAAAGCGAATGCAGTCCGTTACAACAGCCCTGCAGCAATAACGTCCAACCTGATGAAGGCTTTAATGTAATAGTTGTTGTGTGCATAGTGAGTGCTTTAATATACCTAATTCAATATATTGACATTGTAAACTCACTGCATACTAACAATTCGAAGTATTTTTTAATTACAGAATATTCACACTTTACATTTGTGCACATCTTTTGGTTGTTGTACCTTCCACTAATCACCACTAGGTGGAGACAACACACAATCAAAGTGACTCACGTTACATCTGCTCCTCATCCTCTGGTCTAAATGATGCCCTCTTATTTCTAAACCTGTGAATTTATTTCCACTAAATTACCCTCATCCTTGTTGCCATGACATTGAGCTCCTCAGGTGAGAGGAGCAACAGCCCTCGCACCACATGACTAAAAGCACAATGATGTCGACGAGTACATGAGACTAAACCCATGCTGCCAGTTCATATCATCCCCTCTCACGAACATTAAACATATAAAATAAACTGCACCGGCAGGAGAGGCATTTCAGAACCAATATAAAATATAATGAAGCATAAAACTCTGTTGTAATTATGGTACTGAGGGGCAAACATCCGATCTGTATTGCAATGGAGCCAGCTCGGCCTCCTGAGACTAATTTATGCAGTTTTGATGGGAATGTTTAAAGACAGCAGCATATAAATCCCCGTGATTAACCCACATCGGATATACCTCCGGGCTATTTTTGTGTAATACTCGTTACTGTAAGCATCATGGGAAGTGACTATATGGATGTTGTAGTCGTCAACCCGCAGCGCTGTTTGATGAAGTGGCTGCCTGAGATAAACCGTCTGCCAAGGAGACACATTACCACTAATGAGTTTATTCACTATTTGAGGAGTTTGGTTTCAAAATGACACACAATCCCCCAGAAAGGAGAGTGGGTAATTGAAGGCCTCGCAGTAACACTTAATGACCCGATATTAAGCAGGTTTTTTCGTCATGTAGTACAACTTCATCTTGACAGAGCTTCTCCATGTTCTTTACACTTGTAAAGCCATAATTATTAGTGTTTTGAATACTTTTTGCCCAAAAGTTTCTGCATCAGTCCCCCCCCCACTGGCTGGATCTCATCAAATCCTAAACACTGTTATGTTTATGAATCATCTCAAACAAGTGCAACTGCATTATCAAATATAATAAGAGCAAAGTAGCAATGACTGTTTTATACACTATGAAACATTAAGACATGAAACACATGGACAGGGTCACCCCTCTACAGGGGTGTCAAACTCTTTTTGGGCCACATCAAGATCCTGGCTGCCCTCTTAAAGGGCCGGAAACACTTTATAAACTCCTCAAACATATTGTTATATAACTCTCTTTGCATTTCATTATTGTTTATTTGACTGTATAAATCTTGTACATAAGAAAACTTCTCCAGTATTACAACATGAATCCATTTAATTTGAAACTTTCAAAATAAAAGCACGGGATATTTTTCTTCAATTTCTTTGAAGAAAATGTGATCACATGTCTTTCAAGCCACCAGGGGCCACATCAAATGATGTGGCGGGGCCAAATTCGGTCCGTGGGCCTTGTGTGTGACACTTGTGCTCTAGAGGAATTCATTATTAAATTAATCTTGTGCCAACAAATGTGATTTGAAAACAACCTGTGATTTTTGATTTTTGAAATGTCCCCACTGTGGGACGAATAATATATCATATCATATCATATCATATCATATCAAATGTAAAGGATGCATCACCAAATGTATACCTCACTGGCACACTTTTGTGATTCTGTACTGTGCACATATAATACACTATATTGTCTGATGCTTGTTTGGCTCAGGTCCAGTGCAGTTAAAGTTCAAGTAGAATTGGCCTGATTACAGTGCAGACAGGACTTCATCTTTCTTTGCTATGATTCTTCTTCGCAGGCAGGAATGCACGAGTGGCTTTCCCCTCGTCCTCGGGCTGAATCCTGTTCCAGCCGGCTGTAGATAAATGTTGACCCACTTCAGCGGCAAAAAATGACAACTTCACTTTTCGTCTCGCTCGGTTGAAAGGAAGGAGCGAAGGCCTGAGAATGAGGAGGAAGTAAAGGGAAAGACGTTCGGCATGGATGTAAAGTGAGGAGGAGGAAGCCAGGGGTTATGAAAGACACAGAGCAGTATGGCTTTTTTCTGGCCAAGTTTTTTTTCCCGCAGCCCTTTTAAGGCCCTCAAACATATTTTCTTGATCAGCTTCATACCATGAGACATGGGGCCCTATGTGAATACAAAGCTTTCTTCCACGGTTTGAACAATCTTTGGATATGTCCCTTGAAAGAACGTTTTTCCATGCGCTCTTCGGACTGGTTTGAAGTGCACTGGGCTCAGTGTGAAAAAGCTGATGTCACATACTTCTGTTCCCCAATAACAACTGGCAATGAGCAATAGCTGCATTAAAAGATGAAGTCAGTTGCTTTTGTTTGTTCTTCTGGCTTTTCTTTTTCTTTTTTTTGTGCCATCATTCTCAATCTACAGGGATGAAACCACAGCCAACCGGAGGACACACAGCTAGTTGTTCTCCTCTCGTTGAAGGTTGTTTCCAAAATTTGGACTCTAATTGAAAAAAAACACAGATTTGAACGTTTTTCGTGTGAGAGCCTATACACGTAGAATGAATAGCTAACTGCTCTTGGTCTTGAAAACACCTGAGGGGGAAGACGATGAAGGCCGTAGTGACCGTCATGTTCTGATTTGATTAGCCTACTCTGAGCTCATGGTAAGGTGGGAGGTTTACACACACACACACACACACACCTACACACATGCACTGAGCCGTCTGTTCTCCAGCTAGCTGCGTAGCAAGTGGTCGGCCTCGTTGTCAATAGAGCAAACGCAGATTTGTGACGTTTATTTGGCCGTGTGTGTGTGTGTTTGTGAGCGTAAAGCGAGTGTGTGTTTTTTCTGGGCCCCCGTCAACCTTGTTCCGCAGGAGTATTGTCCAGATGTGACAGCGGTGTGTACTCAAGGTCAAGAGTGGCTGGACGGAAGCATCCGAAGAAACGCTGCAGTTACAGCGGCAAAATACATTCATACATTCACCCAAATCTTTTACAGTATGTGCATCTTTACTTTTAAACGGCCGCATTCCTGTGATTATCTTTCATTTAGGCTTTAAGGGTTTCCAGTGTTGTCTTTAGAGCTCCCACTGATACATCACAGTCTTTTATTTAAAGGATTTATTTGACTGACGCATGGAAGGAGTTCACCGAGCGTTACCGTTTCCTTGTGCTCCGTCTCTCTTGTCATTGGCTGTCTGCGTATAGACGTATAAATAGCCTCGAGAACTAGGTTCAACAAGGTTGGAATTCATGTGATGAATGAGGATGGATTTGGCGTTGTAATGTGCTGCGTCATCATTTGGCTTCAAAACGGATCAAATCAAATCAGATATTTTGAGCAATTAACTTCACATCTTATGTGTGTCCCATCAATCAAATCAAATACAATATTATCCTGTATAATATACAAAAGAGAAAGACTGGAAAGGTATAGGTAGAAGCAAAAAATGCTTATAAATTCCTATCCTAAATTAAAATCAGAATAAATCAGAAAATGTATATAAAATATATATATATATATATATATATATATATATATATATATATATATATATATTTATATATACTACCACATACACTTTCCATATAAATACGTTTTTATTTATTTATTTATAACTCTCAAGAATTGTTTTATAAATAATTCCCTTGAAAACTAAAAAGGAGTTCAACAGTCTTTCATCCATTTCAACATTATTCCATAATTGGACTCCTACAACAGAAATACATCTTCTTTTAATCCCTTTTTTAGCCTTTTGTACCGTGAACTCACAAACGCATCTCAAGAAATAAATAACATTAATGATAATGAAATCATTTTTAAAGCCATATTTCATTTTACAAGTGATGCTCTTTGGGTAGGTTATTGAATTGGATTCTGCTGATGTGATTATGATGATTGAAGACAACAGGGGTGCCATTTCTAGAAGGAAAAAGTCAAAACCAGCTGTTGCAGTGCACTAAATTATACCTCATATCAGACCTTACATGTTAATGAATGAATGTACATAATAAGAACTCATGTAAAGCTCATGCTCTTTCCATCATGTGAAGGTGTTATTCAACAGTTAAACCACTGGACCTCTGGACTGCCCAGCGGCTGCCCTGGCCCACATGTAGTCCGTGTGAGAGGCCTGCATGTGGAAAATACTCTGACCTGATAACTGCAGCTGAGCTATTGACAAGCGGAAAGGGGGAAAACCCTGACCGTCACATGAGATTGATTAATGGGTCGAGCGAGGCTTCGGGACTTTGGGAGCATCGCTGGGTCGTGTATGTAGAGCAGTCGGATCCATTGGACGCAAATACATTGTGTGCAAGTCGGATGAGACATTCCCACGGTGACGTCAGGTGGGATGAAATCATATAAACTGCTCATTGCATGCTCAGTCAGCATTCCCTGCAGAGGCTTAAGCACAATTCATTTTAAATTAGATTACATCGACTAACAAGCAACTGTGGCACAATGGATGTTGCAACCTGGGAGAAAAATGATTATAGTATTACTGGAAACCAAAGGCTGGTAAATTCTATGTCTGGCCTCGAATGAAAAACTTTTTTTCTGTCATAAAACAAATAAGAAAGCTATAAAACATCTGGCTGCTACAATATACAAAAAAAAGAGGCTGATGACTGTTGGATCGGACCCACTCACTGTGACCAGCTGGTGAAACAACTTAATTTCCTGCCCTGTGTGTGACCCGACGAGAACAACCCAACTTTTAACACAGTTAAGCGCAACACCAATCGTGGTAAACTACTTGCACGTGAGCCATAAATGGGTTACTCGCTACAACTGGTAATATTTCTCACACTGTAAAAGTTAAGGGGAAAAGAAACTGTTAAGCCTCTAGCCCGGGTACAGCGAGCACTCTGTGCCAGAGTGGAAGAATCTGTTGAATGGCAAGCACAGGGAGGTGAAGGAAAGCTCATTATTTTTAATGGCATCCCTCCACAGGTTTTGAGAGAGAGCGAGAGAGAGAGAGTTTACACTATCTAGGCTATAGCTCCAGACTGTAACACTGAGACCTTGTAGAACACAAACACACACACACACACACACACACACACACACACACACACGTGTGCAGGCCATATGAGAGGCACATGGCTGCAGTTTGCCGTCCTGTATCCTTTCTTTGTCATCAGCCTTTCTCCTTTACATCAATCAGTGTCTCGGCGGTGTAGCTAGTTTGGAGGCGACTGCAGTCCTGTAATTACATTGTTGACTAAATCCCAGCTGTGTGTGTGTGTATGTGTGTGTGTGTGTGTGTGTGTGTATGTGTGTGTGTAGTGTGTGTTCATACACAGATCGGAATGGAAATGGTAGGCAGGCCACTTTTGAGCAGCTGCACCGGTGCGTCAGTTGGGTTCAGTGCCCGAGGAGGAGGAGGAGGAGGAGGAGGAGGAGGAGGAGGAGGAGGAGGAGGAGGTAGAGCGAGAGCTGTCCTGGTGGTGATTGATAGACCAACTTCTTGTCCTGGTAAAGGTTATTTAGGAGCTCTGAGGGACCAACGTTATTTCCTCATGCTCTTAAACATCCCGCTCCACTTTGCCCCCCTCCTCCTCTTCCTCTTTTTCACTTTCTCCGTCCTTCACCCTCCTCTCCATACGAAGCCCCCGCGCCCCGTTTCCCCTTCACTCTCGTTCTACAGATGATGACATACATTGTTTACATAGGCTGCATACAGCTGATATCCCCCACAGGCCAAACTATCTACCCGGTATCTCACATCCAGCCATGCTCGGACCATTAGATAATATTTTGAGGAAAGTAAAAGCGCCATTTATCAGAGATGTAAGCTAATGGACACATTACAGCCTCCACTAAGACGGGATACGGACAGCTGTTTATATTTCTCTGCGTCTATACAAACAGTCGGGCATCATGCCTCCATGCCTTATATCTGGCCTGTGTTTGTCCACTCCCCCTCCCCTCTACATCTCTTCTCACTTTGTTTCTATCGCTACATTTTTGTTCTGCTTCATATCTATACTGTATTAAAAGCTTAAGGAAATAGCAGATAGAGATATTGGGAGATTCTTGCCAAGAATTTGATTGATACCATGCAGACGTCTGTATGCTAAATACGGAGCCATATGGATACTTTCTCTTGTCATAAAGCAACCAAGCGTTATAATCTTGACCTAATAAACCATAATGTGTATACCTTTATATATCTGAGCATCTATATGCTGATATTTAAAGCCAAATGACAGTAACTGCTGGTGAATAGGGCAGAGACAGAGAGAGAAAGAGAGAGAGGACAACTAAACAAAGGGGTTAAGAAGCAAGAACACAAAGTACAGCGTGCAACAGTTCAACGTCTAATTTAATTTAGAACCAGGGGAAATTTGCCAAGAATGGAGCCATTGTTTTCGGGGCAACTGGAAGAAACAGACGTGCATCTGTGCGTGTGGTTCTTTTTAAAACTGTTGTTCTGCAGAGGAAACAGATTCGGTGCACTTTGGAGCAACAACAAAAAAGGCAAACTATTCATCATAAACATAGAGTAGAAACAACTGGGCACATAGATGTAAAGTTTGGTTTCACGGTGAAACGGTTCAGACCACACAGGGAGAAACAGACATGAACTTTGCTTTTTTGGCGATGTTCTCCACGATAAAGCGGCGCTACTCTGAAGCGACATATTACGCAATCATGCCGAGACCGATCGGAACAACCTCAGCCATTTTCTTCCCTCGGTTATCAGCTCCTTGCTGTGGTTTGTGTAACCACACAGGCTCAACGGACCGGCATGCCCTCTCTTTTTTTATTCGCTGACATGGTTCTTCGGCTGCATGTTTCACTGATCACCAATGGGAGCGCAACGCATTCCGATAGACACATGAGATCATCCGTCGCAGCCAATTTACTCCAAAAGGATTACTCTCCATTGTCAACAATAGCAACCTGTCAAAAAAAAGAAAGAAAGTCTCGTCGGAGGGCGAGTACAAAGCGTGCGGTCCTCTTTGGACCAGATGTGTGAGGTATAGAGGAGTAACACTGAAATGGAGTTATAATGGAGGTTCACTTTCTCAAGCCTGAGAAATGTTTAGCAACAGCAGGTTGCAGGAAATGTTTCTCAAACTGTTTATAATAATCAGAACAAAATTCAAGCATTACTCATCGTGAATCAGCTGCCAGTTGGAGGGCTCGTTGTTGAGAAAGAGCACCAACAGTTTCCAGTGTTTATACAAACTGAGCAGCCATTTATATTCCTGCGTTGCTCTAGAACAGGGGTGTCACACTCATTTTCACCGAGGGCCACACCAGCATCGCGGCTGCCTTCAAAGTGCCCCGGTTGGAACTGTAACACTGTATAAACGACTAAAACATTGTTAAATAACTCTCTTTGCATTTGATTATTGTTTATTTAAGTGTATAAATATGGTACATTATAACATTTCTCTAATATTAGAACCTCAATCCATTTCATTTGAAACCTTCACAATAAAAGCACAGGATATTCGTCACATTTCTTTCAAGTCGTCAGGGGGCCACATCAAATGATGCGGCGGGCCGGATTTGGCCCGCGGGCCTCGTGTTTGACACCTGTGCTCTAGAAGGTGCACAGAGTTAATTTTTAACACTTTTACCATAAGTTAGTATTAATGGTACACATATTACATCAGTCATGTATGGGATGCTGTTGGTAGCATTTAGCTGAGAGCTAAATACTGCTCTACACAAAGTACATAACCTATGCCTATTACAGCGTTTGATTTAGAGACGTTAAATGACTAGAATTAGGCTAATGATTTGTGTCTTTCAATTGGTTAGTATTTTTTAAATAAACCATTTTGAGAGCGAGAGAGAGAGAGAGAGAGAGAGAGAGAGGGAGAGAGGGAGAGAGAGAGAGAGAGCAATGGGAAACAGAGGCTCTGAATTTAAATGTCCTACTTTTAACTCCGACCATGAATCCAATATTTGACACTGGCCACAGACCAAGGTGTGACATTCTTCAGCCTATTTAAAAGCATGGTTCAAGTCTGTTGCTTTGTAAAGTTGTGTTTATGGCAGTGGAAAAAGCGTCTCACATTGTGTCAGCCATAGCCAGGATTTCAGGAATGACTGAAGCTCTTGACTCTGACGGACAGTTTTGTTGTAAATTAACTTTTAACGGGCTAATCAATGAGCGATGTGGTCAAATGACCTAACATTACCAAATGATGACCTCATCGTGTAGGGTTGAGTATGAAGTGATCAGGCAATAAATTCCACAAAATCCCATTTGGAAATGTATTTTGCGATTGCACCTCATGTGTTGTTCATTTGCTTTAAATGCATGTATCCCAAAGGGAAATTAGCTCTTTTTAATATTTGTTTTGATTTTAACGATGGATGAAATGACCTAAAGTGCAATGTTACACAGGTTGCTCATACCGATCAATCTACAACTAATTACCGTCCGACTCTGCAGTTCCTCTCGGCTCTAAAGAGACTTTTAGCTCTTTTTTTGTGGAGCAGCAGCTTTAGGATACGAAGGCACTATCACTCACTTTATTAGTGTGTCGGATGAAAAGAACGAGACTCCAGAGAGCGACTTTTTTTGTTTTTTCATTTTAATTTAGCTCAGGTTTTGGTAGAGTTGCTATTTTGAACAGGATGACTAACATTCTCTAAAAACAAACATATGACATATGCATAAAACCATGTGAATGAAGCCAACACTTACATATAGGGGAAAAAACAGCGATGTGAATCACTGATTTGGACCAAAGGAAATCCCTAAATTAAAGAAAAACACCATACAAAGTGTTTTAATGGAGTGCTGGGGCATTACACACATGCCAAAAAACATGCTTCAGTATATGTTGGCATTGATTCAATATAAAGTGTGACACTGATGGAAATGACCCCAGTGGTGTTCATTTGGGTTGACAGCCAGCAGGGTGTTTCCATCGCAGCCAAATAGGCAGGTTGCAGCACCTGAGCAGCTGTTTCTTCTTTTTAAGGAATTTAAATTGACACGTATAGTCCAAGTTCACACATCTGCACCATGACACAGCACAGTAGTGCACTCTAAAATATGCCTTCTTTGGCTTCCCCATTTGCATTTTGCCGTCGTGCTGCTGCTGGATTTTCCCTCCCTGTCTCTGCAGGTACGATATCGGATGACACATTCCCTCACTCGCTTCACACGTGCCCCGCCGCCTCTGTCAGAACTGGCCCACGTAGATATGGATTGCATGCACCTACGCAGATGATCCACCCCGAGATGTCTCTGTGCACGCACAAACCGCATGAGAACACGGTGAGATAAGAGCGGAGAAGGTCTAGATTATGACTATCGGAGAAAAAAAAATAGGTCAAACGTTTTTTGAGGCATCTAACGATAATATCTAATAGAATAATTGGGAATGGAATGGGAATATAGAGGAAATTTAGATGGGAATAGACTGGAAACAGAACTCACCCTTCTTGGTAATAAAGCGACTAACATTTCTGCTAAGGATATAACTCTCCGTCATTTAGACAGTGTAAGTCGTCCCTTGACTTTTTTTGAACCCGGATGCTGAAGTTTCAGTGATGGACAACATGTCGGAACACACTGCTGTGAGGTCCTTGTGTTTTATGAAGTGTCTGTGATGTTCCTGCTCCCGTTGAGTCTCTCCCTGATTTTACAACGCCGCCGAGGGACTCATATTCCACAGATTGACAAGAGTAAAAGGTGAGAAGCCGGCGCCACGGTTCAGCAAAGTCACGTGGATGGACTGACCATTTAACGGTCGGAAAGAACGGCTTCACACATGCCTTTGAGGGAAAGTTTTAGTATCTTTTAGTGTGTGTGTGTGTCTCTGTGTGTATGTGTGTGTGTAGGTGTGTGTACGTGTCTTTATGAGTGAGAGGAAAAAAAGATGTATGTACACAATCTGTAACTAATCCTTTTTCCTAGATGCATCAGCCTCCCCGCATCTCGATATTACCGGTTTACAACACCACATCCACATGTTCAGCGCCGGATGGCGAGTAAACAAATACGTGTTTGTGATGTTTATTGTTTCTGGCTTGAGGTTTTATCATCGAGCGTATAGTTTCATCAGCAAGAGTGCAACCCTCAGAGCACAACGCTGATTAAGGACAGATCTGCCCGGAACAATAGATGTAAGAAAGAAAGATGGCTGAACAGTTGTTTAAATAGCACAAAGGCTTTGATCTGTGCCTGAATATAGGTAAAGGAGCTGGTTAGATTGCATGTAACTAATATATATATATATATATATATATATCACTGGTTGTACTGTATGATCCTGAGGTGTGGAATCCACCAATCTAAGCCAATGTATAAGAAAACATTCCCCATAGGACATTAGGGATGATGGAAGACAATGGTTTCCACATTGTTGGCCATCATATCTTTATTCAACCCACCGGCACTATCCTGATGGCCCGCCTCCTCCCATGGATACGATTCAGAGAATTTACATGGTGGTCTTCTCAGCCTCTCGTCCAATGAGGGCAACTGCTGTTAAAAAATCTAATGTAATTGAAAAGTAAATAAATTATCTCATTTACTAGATATTCAGTGTGAAATCAAGAAAAAAATGGGAGGACATTTGGTGAAAGTGGTGGTCCGTGTCACTGGGTGGCTGGTTATTAGTGCCACAGGCCATCACCTTCAGCCGGGATTAACTCTCCATAAGCAGCCTGAGTAATGTCCCAGACTAAACTCCGAACGACAGGATTTAGTGAAATGTGTCTAAATTAGCGTGTGATGGTTCCTTAATGCCTCTGACATGTGTGTCCCCCTCCTTGGCCATGTGAACGCTGCAGCCAGCCAATACAAACTATATCAGATTAATAGTCTCTAATGGATGTTATTGTTGAGTAATAGGAGAGTCAACTGCCAAGCTCCGTTGTGTGTTAGAGAATTGGGATGGGCAAAAGCTTATTGCTGATTTACACTGTAAAAAAAACTATTATTCTTATTGTGAGATGCTTTAAGTATTTAATTATGATTTCAATTGATTACAATGCAGTTTCATCTAAACCTGTTTTCTGGCCAATTGAAGGCAGTTGAAAGAAGCTGTAAACACACCACTGACACATTATCACCTTTTCATTGGGCGTGTTAGAAAATCATTTCTTGCTTACACACTCGACAGACACGCAGCAACACTAGCGTTCATTAGGTGTCATGTCACACACAAAGAATATTGATATTCATGCTTCTCTTAGCTCAGTTTTGGTCTCCACCAATGCTTTAGGGTCATATCCGGCCTTTTAGCTGCTACATGCTACTCTGTAAGGGGGATGATGAGGTTCAGCACTGCTAGCGACACCTCCAATTTGGAGATATTTGGCCCTTTTTTAACAAAAATATTGCATAATATTGCAGCTTATGATGACTTTAGTCTTAATTTTGGTTTTAATCATGCTGTGATCTAAAAATACATATTTTTTAAAATTATTTCTTTTATATTGTCTGTCACTGTTTTATGTTTTACTGTCTGAAACTTTGTGTAATGTGCTACTGCTGCTGTCTGGGCCAGGACACTCTTGTAAAGAAGATTTTTTTATCTCAATGAGGCATTTCATGGTTAAATAAATTTAAAATGTAAGAATGGAAAAAATCAAAATGTCACCGGCTTTAGTTTAAAAAATATTATTAATTTTATTTTATATATTTTATATTATTTTATTCTTATTATTATATGATTTTTTTTAATTGATGTTAACTAAACAAAAGCAGAGGACCAAAAAGCTTTGAACTCGCATATAACAATTAAATAAATGCTAAAGAACTGACTGATTTCTTTTTACAGTGCATACTGACTGCAGACTTTCCAGCCGAGGCCAAAACAAAGCTGTATCTTGCGATCCGACTCCTCAAAGCTTCTGATCCCGTCAGCTTCAGACAAAACGCTGGTCCATGCCAAAATGAGATATCCTCCATCTGACAAGAGTGACACCTACACTGGAAAGTGCTTTGTGGCATTAAAGTAACGGCTCATAGAATTAGTTTACCGTGTAGTTGGAGAGACTTGACATATGGGATGGAAGCATCCATCGGTATTTTTTTATATTTCAAGTTAACGTCCTATAAAATTGAAAACACATGTGCACATTAACATTCCGGTGAAGGAAATCTTTGTCAAACGGTTTTAACATCAGCCTATGAAGAAAAGAAAAAGGGTCCTGCTAGTTTGTCTACTTAAGAACCTCGGTGTGCTTTCATTTGGAGCTCCGACGTGAATCATTTTGAAAGCGCAGCTGTCACTTCGTTGTTTTTTTTCCAAATGATGGATTATTTTTTATCATTTTGTAAGAACATTGAACACTCAATGCATTCCACACGGCCCATCTGGGAGGTGGACTTTAATTAACAAAGCTGCATGCACATCATTTTAAAAAAAACTTTTAATGGCAACATGCAATGACATCAGAGATCTCTCCAAACACCAACATTTGCATTATCCAATAGTAAAAGTGCAACAGAAAAGTGCAGATGTTTGGCTATATAAAACCCTGCTAACGGTTATTACAGAGTCTGTGTCTGTAGCTCTGTCAAACTAAACTTAAAGCTTACATTTAAATCAACCAGCTTTAATTCCCCTTCGCCGAATCTCATCGGCAACAGGCTGAAGCTCGCTGAGCCGAGCCCACCGCCGCCTCTCTGCAGCCACCCTGTCCCGGCTCCACCGGGGGAAAGGAAGAGCGTGTCACAACACATCAGCCGTTTGTTCAAGGCAGAGTCACACGCTAATGGCCGCAGCGTGTTTTCTCTCTCCCCGCTGACACTTCGGCAGCCGATAGCCACATGTGCTCCCGGCTAGCTTGGCGCGTAACCTGCAATTTTCCAAGGATGAATAAGGGAAGTCGTTTTTTTTTTTAACGCCGGGGTCAGGAACAAACACAGGTGCGACATTTGAATTCTGTGAGCGGGTTCAGGAGGAGTTCAAGGGAAGCAGGGCAGCATTTTCACAAAGTTGCCTTCCTGTAGGCCCCTCGCCGTGAATGAACTTGCCGTGAATGAACTTGCCGTGAATGAGGCTTTTTTTATTTTAAACACTGTGTTTATTAGCTCTATTACGGCTGAATCAGGGCCGGTCCGAACAGTTCCTGTCGTCTCATTTCTTGTGCCATGATCCCCATGAAACTGAATGAATTTGGTGATACTCCTGCACCAGCACCACCAGCTGGTCACAGTTTTCCCTCACCCAGTGTAAAGGGGGTAACATGTAATATCCATGGTGAACCAATTTCCACGTAACCTGGTTGAAGGACACGGCGTGGGCCGAGTAAGCAACCATTACATTTTGGAGCAGATCCCCCCCAAAAAACGGTATGCGGATACACGCATCATTATTCACTTTCGTTATTATTGCCAGATACGACATTGGGCCTGGGCGGACGTCTGGGCTCTGCAAGTCAGATTCTAGTTCACGGATGTTTGCATGCTCACATAGAAACAAACTAGCAAAGATGGGAACGATCAAAGCTTTTAAACATCTGCATGTGAACATTGTCATGTGACCACCAGCATGGCTGCCGACGTTATGTTAACTTGATATGGTTCTTTTGGGTCTTAATGAAATGTTTGTAACATATTTTGGTCAAAATACCACAAGAATCATTTCAAACAGCCTTTTCACCCTGTCAGAAACACCTCCCCACAGATTGACCTGTTTTGAGTGCCTGTCCCTTTAAATGCTAATGAGCCAGCTCCCCAATCCAAGGCCATGTAGCCACACCCCCTACATGGGCTTCAACATCTACGTAGACGTTGGTGGTGATCCCATTTGACGCACTCAAGCATATCGTTTCTGACATAGAGAAACCACAACAAGCTGCCTGAGTTGTTTTTTTCCAGAGTGTTTGTGTTGGGAGACATGCCAGATACCCAAATTAACGTATAGAAGCACTAAAAAAGTGGAATTTTCATAATATGTCCCCTTTAACTTCACATGTCAGTTAAAGGTGCTTTCTTCTGTTCCTAATTTATTTATTAGTGGGAGGTTGAAAAGGACAAACGAAGGCCAGAAAAGGAAGAGTAAAGGTGCCTCGCTGTCTGTCACATGTTTTATTCATTTTGTATCTTAAAGCCAGATGGAAGAGGTTTGCTACGCAGCCTGTCATATAAACTCCTGAGACATAGGTTTGGGTTAAACTCAGGGAGAGGAAAGTCAAGGGTTATTAAAGACACTAGCCATGCAAAGAGTGTGATATTTTTCCTCTCAGACAGCAGAGGAGACTGAGAGAAGAAAGTTTGATGCATTTCATTTGCACATGTGAACTGTCACATACATCTTTGCTACGCATAGAGATTTAGGGGTTGAAATGTAGGATCTGGACAATAATGTTCACACCTCCTCCTTGTCCTCTGTAAAGGTGTGTGTCCTAAGGAGGAAAACTCATCATAAGGGAGGTTGGAGCAGTGCTGAGGGGAGGCCAAAAGGTTTCAGGGTGCTCAGACAGGAAAGGGGGAGGTTACGGCAACTTCGGGGGAGCAAAGGGCAAGGGAAGGTAGACAAGGGTGAGAAAGGGGAGACAGAGAGGAGACCAATGTGAAGTGGATGGGAGGCGGAGAGGAGAATAAGAGGGGGGTTGGGCTTTAAAGTGTCTGGGACAGATTATCCTTGGAAGGCAATCAATCTTCCCCGAGATTTGGACGACTGCAGGGGGGCAACCGCACGCACACACACACATACACACACACACGTCGAGAGAACACCCCTCTTAACCTCGCCTGTCTCTCTTTTTAATCTCTCCATCTCTCCATCTCTCCTTCCACCGCCTCTCTCTCCCCGAGCGATCGCTCCCTCTCTTTATACACTTGAAGTTTAAAGTCAATTGTAGATAATCGTGTTGTTTCTCAAGGTGTGCGTTTGAACCTCGGACATGTGGCTGCAATTTGTGAAATGCAGGGGGGAATCGAGCACCGCGGAGAGGGAGAGAGAGAGAGAGAGAGAGAGAGAGAGAGAGAGACGGACAATGTGTTTGGGGGCGTGGGGGGGTTCTCTTTTCGGGGGGGAACATGAGGGTGCATTTAGCCGTGTGGAGGATGGCAGGATCCATGTCAGCTGCTGTAAAAAAACTAAAAAAAGACTTGATTTGCGGATGCATGAATCGGGCCTGGACACACTGAGGCAGCCTGAACTTTGCTTTTCAGCGCGCCTCTTTGCCCACTTTAAAAAACACTCCTCTCACAATATTCGTCCATCCCTTCTTGCCTGCATATTAAGCTGCATATCAGAGGAACGTCTGCGATCTCATTATGTCCATCCACTTGGTATGGAGGCCATGACGACATGCTGCGGAGCAAGAATCAATCTGTGCAGCAGCAGCAGGTCAGACATAGTAGATGAAATATGCTGAGGGATTAGAAAAAAAAGATCTAATTAGTTTGCCATGTCAGAAGCTGGGGCAAGTCACCTCAAGGTGATTTAAGTTGATAGAAAATGTAATTTGTTTTGATGACTGCCACAGTATGAGATTATGCAAATACATGATGTAAATTAACATGTACAGACGTGAGTGAAATGTTAAAACTTCCTCTTGAAATCGGGCTGGATGTGCTCAAAGTTTGTCATCAAGCATCTTTCGATGTGGAACGGTTGTTATTTTGACTCCAGGGTTATCAGGAAGTGTTTATACTGACAAGACGTATGTCTTTATTATTTTTTTAATTAGAGTATTTCCTGCTTTCTGACTGACTTTGATAGTAAAGTTTGTTGGGCTTTAAAATTAAGCAATTTAAAGACACTTTGGCCTCTGCAACGTTTTGGTAGGCATTTCCTTTCTTTCTGTTTTACCATTTTAAAACATTTTATAGACTAAATGAGTCACAAGACATGACCTCACACCTACACACAATGAGTACAATGTGTGCTCTTACTTTGAAGGTTGTATGTAAGATAGTATGATTAGAACTAATAATGAATGAGGATCAACACTCTGACAACACAAAATCATTTTTCTTTTTTCATTCATTCATTTTTGACAGAACAATACCGCTTCCATCTTTACATCTGTATTTGAATGATGATATTGAGGTGGAAGAGTTTCATGCATTTCACATTTCTGACTTTCACTATTTAAATAGTCCCCTATGTGAAGAAAGGACTCCTTGTTGGAAAAAAAAACGAGACAACAGTGGCTCCACGCACAAATTGGTCCCATGGATTTTGAGTTAAAATGCAAATCCCAGGATTAAATATGTCTCGTGTTGCTGTGTCAGAGTGATTGAAGAGGTCGAGAGCTTTTGGCAGAATGTGGAGCACGCCAACCTCTGTCTGTGCGCTCACCTCCAAGTTATGTGTTCGCTTTTTTTTTCAGAGATGGGATGATGTCAAATTTAGTAAAAGAAGGTGAAGAAACTTTCACGAGGCGTAAAAGGAGGTTGTGAAATGAAACGCACACTTTATTTTGGCTTCTTGCTGGTTTGCAGCAGTGAGATCATTGTGAGCGTCCATCTTTTTACTTTTTTTTCTTGTCTCTTCCTGAAGACTTACACACATGCACACCAACCCCCAACACACACACACACACACACACACACACACACACACACACACACACACACACACACACACACACAGATGCAATCACCCTGTCTGTTCAGCTGCCAAGGCTAAGTGCCCTGAATCTGCAAGATCTCTATCAAATTTGCAGACCCACAAAGCAATTTCTCAGTGTGATTGCACATGCGCATGTGTGTATGTGTGTAGATATGTGTGTGTCTCCCTGTTGTACATCTTTGTATGTGTGTGCATGTGTGTATGTGTTGATCCTCAGTCCGTGTACACCAAACTCAGACCTCTGCCACAGCATTTGTTAGCATTTCTTTGTGCTCAGCTTTAAGACAAACAACTCTTGGCAGATCACGTTATCCCTCTCTCTTTAACACACACACACACACACACTCACTCACTCACACACACAAGAACGCTGCGGTCTGCTGTCCCTGATTGATAAGATGTCTACTGAGAGGTCTATCTGATCATTTCAACATGGTTGTGTTGACTGTGGCTTTGCACAGCTTAACTTTCACTTCTTTTCTTCCTCTTCCTCTTCTGTTTCTTTTCTTTTGTTCTGCATCACTTTCACTTAACTTAACATTTCTGGTGTGTATCAATTCTGTAAAACAGAGATGTACTGTAAATTGATTCTGATTCCACTGTCATTATATTACTCGTTTGGTCATACCAGGGAAACATGAATATTCCTTCGATGTACTTTCAGCTCTGTGGTCGGACACAGAGGTGGTCATCTGAGAAATGAAGCTCTCTCAATTGTTTCTCTCATTTTGGATAAAAGCATCAGGGAGATGGCTAAGATGTAAATATTTAGACAGAGAATACAAATTGGAAATGTACTGCCTCAAGCCTAATGAAAGACCTGGCAGGAGTTCACTAGATTCCTTTTCCCCCCAGACAGAATACGAAGGAAATGTTCGCGGTGGCCTCGATTACTTTCAAAGTCAACGCGAAGATACAAGTCGCTGTTTCACCAATCAAGAGTTCTGGGAGGAGTCCCACAAAGAAATGTAGCAATGTGTCCTTAAAGGCTGTTAAGAAACTTCCCAAACATTGATGTAAACATTGAAAAAAATTATTGGTTTTATGATAAACAACATTGTACAAGATGGTTCAACCCGTAGACCGTATATGAGAATGGGATGTAGTCATTGTGACATCACACATTGTTTTTTTAGGCGATCAAAAAGGTTATAATTAACTTTCCCAGAGGGTAAAAGTTGTAAAATGAAAACATGGATAACTCCCGGACCAGACAACGCCGTGGTAGCGACCTATCAATCACAGGGTAACCACTCCCTAAATTATACCTGATTTATCGTATTTTGTACTAGTTTAGTAAATGAACCTCATTCTGTAGTGAACAAGACTTGAAACTATGGAGACCATGAAGTCATGTTTGCAATGTTCATTGAGGTAATACACATTTTCTCATAGACTTCTATACAATCAGACTTCTTTTTGCAAACAAAGGAGTCGCCCCCTGCTGGCGATTAATAGAAATGCAAGTTTAAGGCACTTCCGCATCAAGAATACAGACATTTTAAAGCCCTTTCTTTGTTGCCCTAAGGTGGTCGTATAAAGTCAACAGTCGGGGGTGTTGGTGACTTGCTCAAGGGCAACTCGGCGGTGCCCAGGAGGCTAACTGGCTCTTCTCCAGCTGCTAGCCCTCACTCCGCACTCGGTCGGGACCTGTCTCGTCTGGTTCTCAGGCCAACCTCTGCGTGACGCTCCCTATTTGTCTTCCCCTATCACTTGTCAGCACAGTTGTTTACCGCTGCCACTCATTTTCTTGCCTTTAACCCATTTCTGTGTGTGAGCGTGCCTGTCGAAATGTTCCACGCATCAGAAACAGGGAGACTGGTTTTGTCTCGTCTGTCTGTCAGAGACTTTCCCGGGCAGCTGCTTGGGGTGATGTTTAAAGTGGGACTCTTGGCAACGCTGTGAATCATATGTGGCTGCCTTGATAGATGTTTGAGGAATGCCTCAAGGCTATTTAAGTCTCCCCGTCTCCAGGCCTTTCAGCATCTCCCCCAATCCTTTTCTTTTCTCTTCTTCTGTGGCTCCTCATAGTGATATAATGATGAGGCCTCTAATGCGACTTTCTCTTCCTCTTTTATCAATCTGAACTCATTCCACTGTGGAAGACAGACAGGAGGGATCTATCTGAAAGAGGCCTAAGTGGGTGTATATTTGTGAGTCTATATGATCTTGTATCCGGGTGAACCAGGAGAGAATTTCTCTCCTCTGCCATAAATCAGCCCCGAGGCGAGACACTGAATATTATTTCAGTCTCAGAAACAATAACTTTGGAGCAGCGTGACTCTGTCTACAAATAGTGTTTGATGGATGGCAATGTAATTGTTGATGTATTTATTGATTATGATAGATGAACATTTGTTTTACTTTCTAAGCAATAAAAACACTGTATAATAACATAAAAAATAATGACATAATTGCACCTTTTACTAGGTGTGTGCGTGTAGTGTATTTATTTTTTTATTTCACAATTTCAAATGAAACGGTGTGTGAATGCAAACACACAAACAGGTTTACTCACTATAATTAGTGCGTGCATTGCAAATACATGTATACACATGTGTGCTGTGCCCTTACAAAATATTTTTAAGGGCACTTGAAGAAGAAAACATGAAACACACCTTTTTTTATGTCTCTCATCTGCTGTCATCTATGGATCTTTCTTTTAAGGCACATGAAAAATACAAGCACTAGTTAAATAATTACTTTTATTACAACGAAAGGAAGTTAGCAAGCCGCTCTGGAGACTGTACGAATATATTTCTAATTCACACCACGTGACTTGAGCACTGACTTCCACTCAGCGATAGATTTCGAAGCTCCTGGACAAAAGCCGCAGATGGCCAATACCTCGCAGACACATTTCAGGTATCAAGCCGGCCAACAAAATCAACAAGCATGACTACCTGCGCTAGATGAAGAAGTTAAGGGATCACCAAAATCACAAGGACTCACCGTGAATGCCTTTTAACCCTCCTGTTACCTTTACATTTACTAACATATTTTACCCTCGGGGTCAATTTGACCCCAGCAATTAAAACCTCCAGAAAATTATTAGAATTAAAATAGTTTCCCAAGATTAAGTGTAAGGTACTTTATGTTTGTTGACCTAAATAGCCCTTTACATATATAAAAAAGTTGATATTTCTTATATGTTTGACAGTGAAAAACAGCCTGGGGTCAAATTGACCCCAAAGAACATCGACGTTAAACATTGAATGGGGTCAAATTGACCCTAAAGGTAACAGGAGGGTTAAAGAAACTTCATGGTAACCCATTCAATAGTTGTTGACGTATTTCGGTCTGGCTCACGTTGGTGGACTGACTGACCATCCAACATCAGCATTCATGGAATCAAAGTAATATCTACGCTACCTTTGTTTAACTTCAGCTTATGTAGCTGTAATCAGTATCTTCATCGGTGGAGTAGTTCGCTGAAGAGAATAGGATGCAAGGATGTTGCCTTCCTCCCACTATACTTCCTTTCCTTTGAATCGATACTGCAACAATGGATGCTCTCACGGGTTAAAGGAATGCCACTCGTGTGAAGGGCGTTAAGCAATTTATTGTGCGTTGGAAAAAGAGAAGCCCAATTAGAAAATATGCAATATCAGATAGAGATCTTGGTCTCATCTAAATGTCATCGTGTCATTGCTTTCCTCCCTCTCTCTCGTGATGAAGCGGATATGACCTTTATGTCCACTCTCATATTATTGAAGTGGTTTCTTGAAATCGTATTAACCGAATGCATGAGGGCTATATACCTCATCAGATGGGAGCTGAACTCTTAAGTAAGCATTATGAGCTGCATATGAATGGATCCAAGATCAACACAACTGATGAAGAGCTCCACAAGGTCTACGGTTATAGTTCTTGGTCTTCAAATTGGGCGCCCTTGATCACCATGAGAAGAAAAAAAACATCCCAAATTCCTTCTGTGTCCTTGTTTCAGACGTTGTTCTTCTATGTCGTACCAGGACGGATCATCTTGCTCTAGGTGTTGTAACTCCATCAGTCTCCGTCTCTCATTAGGTCCACAGGCCGACCGCTGACCTCAGTCTGCTGACCTGCTCCAGGGGTTGTGTGTCTGGGGTGTAACAGTGAGCCGACAGGCACACGGAGAGTGAGATAGTGATCATTTGAAGTGTCGATGGGAGGGATTGGTTGGTCTGCATTTTTGTGTGTAGGTGATGGGTGGCATGCATTCCCGGGAACATTGAGAATATTGTCAGTAAAACCACCCCAAACTACCTTTTCTACAACGTTGTTTCTGTTATAGTTTTGTGTGTGTGTGTGTGTGTATGTGTGTGCATGTGTGTGTGTACGTGCCTGGTGTCCCTGTACCTCAAGGTCCGATAATCCACTTGTCAACTGACCGTAAACTGGAGAGTGTGTGGTCGCCGTGACGGCTGCTGCGTCTGCGTGTGTGATGTGTGACATTCCTGCCATACCAGACGATCACGCAGACTAGAAGAGAGAGAGAGAGAGAGAGGGAGAGAGAAAAATAGAGAGAGAGACAGAGGTAATGGGAGAAAAAAGAAGGGAGAGAGAAATCAGCGTGGAAGTCAGCAGTGTGAATCTCTGCAAACGGTTTTGTTTCCGAACCATGAATGTTAGAATATGCAGATATGAAAAGGAAACGTGTCATTTTTCGTGGGTGTTGATGTCAAAACCAGAGAGAAAGCAAGAGGTTCAAAGAGGTGATAATGAAACTAATCATGTGCAGTTAAAGGATTAAATGTGGGTCCTCTAAGTGTTGTCGTTTTGCAACACTATAGCTCAACAGAACAGATTCACTTGTGGTGTTAAATAGAGATGTAACACCGCAAGTGAAACGGAGCTGTCGCAGTTTATTTGGTCGCTCTCTAATTTTAAACTAAATTCCTCCTTTCTCATTTCCCTGAGCCCTCTGTGCTCTTTAAAGCTCGCAGGATATTTGTCGTTAAGCCCCTCAACATGGCCAAACGGCACAAGAGCATCTTAAAACAATTATGGGCCTCAGCGTCATTAAAAAGCGAAATGTGTTTGAATGGACAAATGAGCAGAGTACCATTTCAAGGTGTTGCTAGGGAACCGGTTGATTGGGATAATGTTACTGGAGGATCAGAGGAAACACATTTGGTCATATAATTCCTGTTTTGTAACTCAAACCAGAAACACACACACAACCACACACACAAACAGACACACACACACACTCTCAGATGTACGACCTCCTTCAACATAACAGAAACTAATGGCAGTGCATGATTGTGTGAGTGGAAAAGATGAATGGTAAAGCTATAAAACAACACAGATTAAAGTGCAGCTGACATTGTGTATGCATGAGCCAGCCCGATGGTGTTATTCTGTTGTGCCACTATCCTTCTTTAAGAGCCTGCACTTTTTTTCCGCCTCATTTATTCCCATTTCCGGTGCATCTTGATGCATTCGATGACAAAATCGAACCTTAGTTTGTTGAATAATGCAAGATGGCAAAATGTCACATTTAAACTTTTATGACCCGGCATGCTAGTGTCCTCAGCAGTGTCGTCCTCATTCCTCCGTGTGCATATCTCTTTATTGATTTAGTGTGCTCTCAGGTATCCAGCTTACTTTTATTGCTCTGCCTTATAAAAAAACACCTCCTAAATCACGGCAATAAAAAATTCACTGTCTTAATTCTGACATGTTCCATTTTTCTACAGTGTGTACCCCCCTCCTCTCTAGCTCCACATGATCGTGTCTTTATCGTCCACGGCCCTCGTTATTCTCGCCCTCCTTCTTTATTATTTCTGCATACAAGCGAATATTTTGAAATTGACTGCGCTCCAAAGTGTTCTCCGATGGGTCTTTCCACACTTACTCAGAGAACCAGCAGGAGGTCTGCAGGGCCCGATGTGAAAAGTATTTTCACAACTCTTTCCTGCAAGAAATGACTCAAAAACAGATAGTTGTTGCTCACCCGAATGTGTCTTTATTCACTTGCGTGTTACAATGAGAAGTGGTTCGGAGCCAGAATCCTGTGGTGTGAAGAAGCTCAGAGAGGCTAGGATGGGAATCTCTATACAATACAGTCTTTCCTCTTTTCCCAGGGAAAATAAAGCCTTCCTAGTTGTTCTTGACAGTTCATACACTTATCACAGAGAACATACACATGTAAGTGTATGGCATGATAACTTACACTTCCCATAATCATCTGTCTAAAAAAAAAAGAAAAAAAGAGGTCCTCCGTGGACACGAGGCAGAGCTCCGTGTTCACACCGCAAGCAACACCAGCAGCACGTCATCGGAAGTCCATCCAGTTCATCTGACGAGTGACGCGGGGAACTCAGCCAACGTGTGATGATGATGATGAACAACTTTCTGAGTTCAGAAACTGAACTTCTTGTGATAATCCTCCACAGCTTTTTGGTGTGATGCCTTTTTAGGAGAAAAATAAGTAATGGTTTATTTCAGCCATGTGAGGCTTTAGTTCTCTTATCATTTTGATGCATAGACACATATTTTGTATTCATGATTCTTTGCATGCTGGGCAATATGTCCAACATATTGTGGACATTAAATACTTGACAAATGAAAAGTATTAAATATGTTATTGCATTAAGAAATTTAGTGTAGAATGAAGAACTAGTTTGAAATGATAGAATAGAATAGGATAGAATATAAATATACTTTATTAATCCCCAAGGGGAAATTTACAAATTTCCCCTTGGGGATTAATAAAGTATATTTCTATTAAAGTATATATCTAAATGATGAATTACAAAGAAAAAATAAACAACTTTTTCTATATATTTACTATATTTATCTTGACAAAATGTCAAACTACTACTTTGTATTTATTAAACAGCTGCTTGTGGTTATTGTCATCTTGAATTGGGTTACAAAGGTCTTAACCTACACTGTACATGTTCTGCACTGTACACACAGTGTAGAGTTAAAGGTTCAGCTTGTGTTGAAGGCCAACCTCCTCAGGCATTTCTGAGTCAGTCAGTGTGAGTGATTTAATGTCCACGGTGGTGAGATAAATGCCTGCCCCAGAGATAGCATCAGCCCTACCTGCAGACTTATTACAGCCCATCCCAGTCCATTAGTCCATTATCTCTCTGGCTCTCTTTCTCAAAGTTTTCTCCCTTTGTTTCCTTCCTCCTCCATCCCAAATATCAAACCAGACATGTTTCCCTTGGGCGATAATTCAGACGACTGCAGGGTCAAGCTGGTCCTTCTGCCCACGGCTACATCTCACCGCCTGCAAATGAGTGATGAGCTCTCAAGTGTAATCACAATCCTGCACCGAAAAACATATTTCCCATTTAGCTTCCACTTTTTTTTTTCTTCACATGTCTGACCATTTTCAGAATTTGACCACATCTTCAATGACACATACAAATCACTGCTAATAATTCACATGTAGGGAGTTCATAATGATTAGTTGCTGTCATGTGAAAATTGCAATACACCAGCGTTCTTTTTCAAACTGAACATGCATTTGGACATTTTGTGAAAACACACTATTTTGACAAGACAGGATAGTTACACTGACCTGGGTGAGGCTAGCATGTAATTAACTAGAACGAGTGTTACTGGACATCTCCTATCACCAAATCCAAGAGATAATGGCTACATTAGCAGCATCCCAGAGACAGAGGAGAGGAGACATAGTGCTGCATGTGGCTGGAATGTGACTCAGATAAGGAGATGCCCTGGACAGGCTACAAAGAGAGCTAAAGCTAAGCACTCGTCATACTCTTATACGTTCCCCCCCCTTTTCTTTCCCACACTTCACTTCTCATTTCTTCCACCCCGTGTTTCACATTCTACTTCGGTCTACTTTTTTCTTGCCCTCTCCCTCCGAACCCTTACCCTTTTTTTTCTCGTTTTTTACCTCCTTCTTGTCTTGTGTCTTTCTCCCACTCTCGGTCCAGTTGAAAAAGAGCCAGGAAATGCCCTGTGACCCCCCCCCCCTCCCCGATTCACAGTGTAAATCCAACTGTTCGCAGTTTAAGCGCCCTGAATGGGGCTGCGTGAGTTATATTCCCGTGTCTGCCCACACCGCTGGCTGACCCCACCATGACACTGTAATGCAAAGCAAAAGGTACGCTAACTAATGGCTGCCTGCACACGCACGCCCACTCACGCTGATAAACACACGTTCACGGGTGAATAATAATGTACTCCGGTGTGTGAAGCTACTCGCGATAAGACGATATACAGGACACGGTGGCACGACTACTTCTCCCATCCTCTCTCTATCTCTCTTAGGTTGTTATCTTTTCTTTTTATTCTCTGTCTTTTTCCTCCCCTACATGCAACTCTGAAGTCAGCGATCGGCATGCGGTGCCTGATCAGTCACCGTGGGCTAATCGTGCGTATGGACATGTGGAAGTACACAAACGTGTGTGTCTGCGCCCACAGCTGGAGCCTGCACATTGTGTTGGGGGGAAAACATGAGTAAATCCTGGCTAAGCAGACCACATCCTCTTCACCATAAAGCCCTGCAGGTAATGAGACAGTGGGGGTGTTGCCAAACATCTCTTCCTACTAAAGAGTTTTCTGCTGTACAGGAGGAATTATTTTCTGAAATGCATTGCAGTGTATTAACGTGTGGCACTCTTCCAGTTCATTAACCCGTGTGTAGTAACCTGTGGAAAAGTTTTTTGACCTTCACCATTTTACTATGTGCTTCATGAGAAGGTCCCCAGCTGAGAGCATTGTAACGAGAAACAGAGTTATGCGCTTTATTTTAAACGGAGCATCATCAAAATAACTGCACAGCATCACCTCTGTATTCAAATGTGTGTTCGGCAGCAGAAACACGATGAGGCTGAGTGAAACTAGAATGGATGAAGTACATGTGTTGGCAATCAATGAATTAGATGTCGAGATATTTCACTGGATAAGTGAAAACCTTGACTTTCTAAATAAAAAGTCATGAGACCAACCGAGTCATTCGAGTTCATCCTGTGGTGATTTCATTCTGGGCAAACATTTAATACCTCATAGTTTCTCTAGATGGATGAATCCTAATGGCATCACAGAAGTCAAATAGGATTCATCATGTCGGGCCCATGAATGTCTGCAGAAGACGTGACGTCCCACGCAATAGTTGTTGAGATATTTCAGCCTGGACCAAATTTGAGTGAACAATCAACCGACAACAATGTGCACATTCTCAACACAATACATCACGCAAACACACCATAAAACAACACAGTTCCGTGCATTGGAAAGTTAAACAAATGTGCATTGTCCCAAAACTCTCCCAAAAATAAAAAAAATCCTCTTCCAGAGTAAAAAAAAACAAGATCAATACATATGTTATTCAGATAATGTATGGTGGCATACCATTGAGTTTCAGAGAGGGGATGTTGTGACCACATCCTCTCCGCAGTATAAGCCTGTGTTAAATCCCCTCGGTTTGATTTTACTGCTCATTGCTGTTTGTCTTTAGCTTAGTGGTGTAACACTTTATCCACATCCTGTCTTAGAAGCTGTGAAGGGAAAAGGAAAAATATGGCATGAATATGCTGTTCAGTTCACATGCATGTACGTCGGAGCCACGCTGTGTCCGCCTCAACACCTTTTGGGCGAACTGCCCAAACATAACCTTCAAACACACCAACAACATTACATGTCATTTAGCTGACGCTTTTATCCAAAGCGACTTACAATCCTGTTACATTCATACACCGTAGACGCAGCTAAAGGGAGCAATTCAGGATTAAGTGTCTTGCTCAAGGACACATCGACTAGGGCAGGGATCAAACCTCCAACCCCGTGATTGAAAGACGGACCTGCTACCAACTGACCCATAGTCGACCTTTTCTCGTCTAAAGTTCCTCAAATGGAGAAAAAAAACACGCTGATTATTGCCGTTTAGCTCAGCGTGATGCAAGTCGCCAATTTGTGACTGACATTCTACATAAATATACCATATGCAGCAGTAGAAACTTCTTCAAACCCATTTTATTTATATGGAGGAAAATGCAATTATAACTCTGCTAGCAGACATTCTCTCTCATTGAAGTTAAAACAGGACCGTAAGACTGGATGCTGGAGTATAAAACTTGTTGAGATGAGTATGATGGTGAAAGATGCCAACTGAGGACAAGGCAGCGGGGAGGAGAGCGGCGCAGAGGAGAGCTGGCTGTTAGCAGACATAATGGGAACCAGGCAGAGAGGTAATTAAACTGCACAGCACAATGGCGTCACCACTCATAAACTCTTCAAGAGACGCTTTTACCTCTGAGCTATTGCTTATTTTCCTAGTGACTCCCTTGTATCCAAGATCTGTAAAATGTGATTGCATTGAATTAGATGATGGATTCAGCTTAATATCATCAACTGTCGTGTGGAAACATAAGCATCGTGCTGGGAGAAGTCCCGGGATAATCATTCATTTCGAGGTAAATTTCGAGAAAAAGTTCTCCACTCCTGCCGTTGTTTTTTAAATGTACATATGCAAATTACAGCATATTTAACTTGAATCTTGAAGTATTACATTTAGTATTGTGAAAGACACTGACAAACAATCTGTGTTTGCTTAAGAATATTTAAGATTGTGCAGAAACAACTTTTTGCCAACAAACTTTCTGCCAACAAAGGACTTTATAAATACTTTGTCTGGCTCCGGGTAAATTGGAAATTAGTAACATACAACAATGACCAAACTCAAGCGTGCTGTTTTCTATGTCTCTGCTTGCAATTTACTTGTGAAAAAAGACTGTTTAAGGTTGTGATTAGTCAAGTTCAGTCCAATTAGTCTAGTCTAGTTGAGTTGTGTGGCAATGCAAGTGGCCACTATGCTCAGAGACAAATAAGTACAGCTTCTGCAGCAGTGTGATACGAGAACTTAAGGTAAATGTTGTTGAAGTTTTTATTAAACAGCACTAAGCTATATTTGAATTTGCTTGCGCATGCACAACACTTTTAAGATACTGTGTAAATAATGTGTTGACAGCTTGGATTAGAAATGAATTAACGCAGCTTTAATGTCATTAGTCTCAAAATAAAACATTTTTGTGCACGTCATACTGTAAAGGTGTGGAACAAGCTACATTTTGTAATGGATACTAAAGTTATATTGTATTGTAAATACAGATATATGCAGTGGCAGTTAATGTGTGTGCACAGGGAGTGGATCGAATTAGTGGTATGTCATTTCTTCCAAATTATTGACTTTCTAAATGTGCAATGTGTAGCTCAGGTAGACCAGCCATTGAGAAAGAAGTAACGTGCTACCTCTCTCTGGAAGTGATACTTAATCCTATAAACATCCATTAATCGGGCGAAGCTGAGCTAAGCATACAAAAAAAATATTTTCATAAATAAAGAGACATTTTACAGCATCCAATTTGCTTTATTAGCAACCAAAGAAAACGTTCCCCTCATGTAAATGACTTTTCTTAAATGATTAACATGCTTTGGTTGAACCTTATCTCTTGCACTCTCCTCCCACTCACTCAACTGATACAGTCGAAGTGAGGGCACAGCGTCGCACCCCGAGGCTCTGTGTGTGCATGTATGTAAGCCAATCACCCTGAGGAGGGTGTCATAGTTCAGGGGGCATCAGAGGGGTGCAGGTCACGACCTGCCATGTCACGCTCTAATTGTGATTGTCATGTTGATGGAGAGGAAAGAGACTGGAAAATTAGCAAGCTAACATAAATTGTAATGGTATGTACTGGGCCATGGAATCGTGTGACAGAGTTTGTGTGGAAGTGTGTTGATGTGAGTGTGTGTGTGAGTGACAGAGAGAGAGAGAGAGAGAGAGAGAGAGAGAGAGAGAGAGAGAGTTATTTTGTCCCAGGGCAAACGGAAACCATTGTTTAAGCACCAGCTCTTGTCTGATAAGTGTTTGTGCTGTGGTTTTGGCGTCACAGAACAATAATGTAGTGTTGCACTCAGAGAAACAGAAACGAAGTGAGGAGAAGAGAGAGAGCAGATGGAGGGAGGAAGAGAGCAATAGGGCAAGAGCTGCAGAAACAATATGAGAAAAGGACATAATGAGACACAGGAAAACAAAAAGCCGGAAAGAATTTCCATGCAAACCAGAGACGGAAATAAAGACAATGAGAGACAGATACAGAGAAAAGCAAAAAACAGCAGAGAGAGAGAGAGAAAGAATACATTCAGTAAAGTGGGGGAAGAAAGTGAGATGAAAATCGAGAGTGGACAAGACAGAGGTGATTCCTGCCATGCCAGTCATTTTTTTCTGTGATCTTTCTTTTCCGACCCCGGGCTGTGTGTATCCTCAGGCCAGCCCGATGTTGGAATTTACAGTCCGGTCGGCCTGCTAATAAAACACATGTGGACTTGTAGAGGAATGGGGAGGGACGGGGTCCTGAGAACAGCCTCTCTCTGTGTCCCAGTTACTTAAAGCCCACGCAGACATGCACAGGAACAAACTCATTCACATGTAGCCTACGTTTACATCTGCTAATGCTAATAAAAACACATTCACATGCTGGTGAACATGTTCAGCGCTCATTCAGTCGGTCCTTCTGCTTCTACGAAACGGCAAAGCTTCGGACTTAATGCTAATGTGAGCATGCTAACATGCTCACAGGGACAATTCCAACATGCCGACGCTACCATGTGCACCGTCTTTATGTTAGCATGCCAGCATTCGTTTTTAATGGATGTGTTTAGTTGTATTGATTGATATTATACTGTAAGAGTCACCATGTGCACCATCTTTACGTTAGCATGCTAGGATTCTTAGGTTCGCTAATTAGTAGGCTAGGCCTACTTTATTACATTACATGACATGTCATTTAGCAGACACTTTTATCCAAAGCAACTTACAATAAGTGCATTTCAACCTAGAGTACAAACTAAGAACAACAAGAAAACAGAAAGTAACATTTCCTCAACATAGTCAAACTACAAAAGTACCATAATAAGAGATATTTAAATTCCACTGAAGTTCTAATCTGTGTTTTAATCCAGATATAGTCGGAAAAGATGCGTTTTTTCAGTTTCCTACTGCACACAAAGTAGGCTACAGCTGTTAGTAGTTGTGTGAGTATTTTGTACCAGTGGACATTTTGAACTGGTTGTCGGTACTAAATTAATAGTGAAGGGACCACACGTCATTAGGATTCATGTCTGAGCAAAATGGAAATCCATCTAATGGTTGTTGAGACAAAAGTGGTGGACTGACAGACCAACATTGACTGCCCTACCCCTCGTGTGACTGAGAAATGTGAATACAAAATATGCAAAACAAAAGAAAAAGATATTCAAAATACAATTTGTAATAGAGTCCTATAAATGATCTCCTTGCCGGCCATCGATAACCATTTGAAAACACAACGAAAGCTGTCCTGGGATCGGCTGAAATCATATATTCCAACTTTGTAAAGTGGATCATTGGGGGATTAGGGTACAAATGTTGCACACATGTCATTCATTTATATTCGGCAAAGCATGAACACTAGCCCAAGCAAAGTGGCCTCAAGTCCAACTGAAATCAGTCCTGCATGTCTTCCCAGTGCTTTGCTCCAAACAACAACTGAGATGAAGAACACATGCAGCTCCACTTCCTCCATTCACAAAACTGTGGCTCATTGTCTATCCTCCGCTAATGTTAAATGAACAGGATCCCTGTTTTACTTGTTTTCTCTCTTTTCCTCTTTTTTTCTTGTTCCATTATTTCTCTTTCTCTGTGATCCATCCTCCAGCTGTCAGCAGAATATGTCCTCGCTGGGCAGATATGCTCTAGGATTATCTCCTGCGTAGAAAAGCTTGAATTAAATGTTTTATATGCTTTATTTCCCCCCTGACAGAGGAACAGAGAGTGTGTGTGTTATCTGTGCTTCCAACCGGGGCCCTTCTGAGTTTTGTGAGACTCGAGGGGGTAGAGAAGAGAGACAGATAGAGAGCGCCATCACCACAACCTCTCAAACTCAAACTCTCCACTCGTTAATCTCGGGCCCTCAGAGAGTGTGCAGTGATGCATGTCTGTTTTAGAGAGATGTGTACAGGTCGCCCCACAGCTCAGCATACCTGTGAGGTGATGAGAACACAGGCACCAAAGTCAAGCATGTGAGCATGAACACTGCATGGCATCGTGTGCAAAACAAATTCATTGCTGCAAAGAAATATTATCGGCACTTTAGAATAATGAGTCGAGGTTTGAAAGTTTGGGGATTTTAAAACATGGCAGAAATAATTAAAAACATTAAATGTAAGCTAAAATCACTCCATGCTCGAGGAATGGATTGTACACGATTAATTTGAGTAAATAACATTTATTAAAATGTCAGTTTTACTTAGACCTAAACCCGCATGTTGAAGCCACACACACACACACACACACACACACACACACACACACACACACACACACACACACACACCATTCACATAACAACGTGTCTTATTTGTTGATATAGTAAACTTGTTAGCTTACAATTGCTAAGAACTATAAGACTCAAACAAAACTGAAACATTGAGCTAAAATAAGCAGGAGATAAGAGGAAGTGCGGAGTTGAGTGATATCATCTCTGGGTTCAACACTAGGAACAACCCCTGACATGTTACCCATTTTTAATAAAAATATACTAATAAGAGCATATTTACGGTAATGTATGCTCAACATAATGTAGGCTACGCTGCTGTGTTAGCGTCAATTTCTGTCACGACTTTTGAGACCATTAAAACACACGAGACGCCCGGCGGCCTTGACACCGAGATGCAATCCATCAGATGCTTCACAATGAGGAGGATGTAAACAAAGAGACGGAGCCTCGCGGACTCCTCCATTGTTTCTCAGGCTGCCCCGCATCATGTGGACATACAGACAGAGGTGGGGGGTTGGGATGTGACTGCGGTCAAATTAAGGCTAAATCGCAGGCTTAGGATGAAGGAGGGGTAATGAAGGAGGGATGGGGGAGGGGAGGGGGGGAGGGGTCCTGTGATTAGATAGACTGTCTTAATGTATATCCAGTAGAAGTGTCCCTGTACATGTATTCAGTCCCTCTTCGATGGAAAGCTCTGCAAAATGTGACGTTCATTTTGTATTTATTTTTCTTCTTCAATGGTTTATTTAATAAGGGATAGTGCACATTGATAACAAGTTAGCCAAGAGGCTATTTTCAGGGTTTAGAGAAAACTTGCAGATCAAGCATCACACACACAGAAGGTAATGGAGGGGGTAGGAGTCATAGTACTGGGGTCACACGTATAAGAGTCTCATGTCAATGGAAGGAGGAGTTGGAGTGGTTATTCTCTCTTTGTGTAATCTGTGCCAATGAGGAGGACAGAGAAAGTATGTAGGGCACGGTTAATATGAATCTGAATTATTAAAAGGTACAGGTGTGTTGCAAGCTCCTGCAAATTCAGAATAACATCCCATAGCAGATGGAATATGTGTCTCATAGGAATATTATGTCTGCCCCTCAAAGTGTAGGTACAGTGCCTCGCACAAAGCCAACACACACTTGTTATTGTGTTGTTACAATGAGAGAGGGGGGGCGAGGCCACAGGGGGGCCCCGTCCCGCGAGAAGGGGAGCTGGAGCAGACGAGAGCCGGTCCGGGGTCAGGATGACGTCACTCAATGTGGGTGCTTAGAGGGCCGCGCTGGGCTTGGGAGGGAGAGGCGTTTTGGGGTTTCGACGTGATCAAGAGATTAAAAGGTCTCCCGAAAAGAGGAGAAGAAAAGAAGGTCATCGGCTGAATTATTCAGCGACATCGCTGGAAATGAATGAACTGAGTCACTTTTTCGGCTCAATAAACTCGACTCGAGTCCTTATTCGTGCTCGAGGCATATTCTGATGGAAACTCTGTGACCGTGTGTGTCATTTTGTGATGACAGCATTTACATTTTTTTCCACGGTGGATATCTCATTAAAAGATTAAACTTGGGGGGCCCATCCGGCTCAGGTCTGGGGGGGGGGTTTGACCCTCTGGTGCTTCTGCCCTGTCTGACAGCAAATCTCCAGGGAGTCATAAGGACTCTTCTCTTTGCATGTAAAAGGGAAATGGGGAATTAGGTCCAGGAAACTTCACCACCTCGTGTGTAAGTTATATCCACTGTGCAAGAACATTATTGTCAGTGTTTATCCTTTTAGAAATGTACAGTTCTCACAAAGAAGAAGACAAGTGTATCTCTTTTGTGTGTCTCTCTAACCACAACCAAATACAAATGTATTCATTTTATTCTAGTTTCTAGTTTCAAAATGTTTTGTAAATGTATATTATGTAAATTAATCTGTGCATTCAGAATAGTGTGTCATCATTTGGTTCATGTCTCACATTTATGGTCGAAATATGGCTTTGGACGGTTTTACATTCTCCTATAAATTCATGTGAAAGGTGCCATAGAAAGTACATTTTGATTATAATTTGGAACTCTTGTTGAATGGGTCACAGAAAATATTTGTAAATGCTGAATATGCAAAAGGTAAGGGACCTCTAGCACAATAACCCAAATGATTGGACTCTTTTTAACATGATTTGAACGTTGAAATAACCTTTACACAAGAAAGTAAATGAGCCTTTTTGTTCTAATTTTACTTTCTAGTGTAAAGCTTCTTTTCCATCTCTTCCCTTAATGTTTGTTAAAGTATGTGTTGTGCAACATGAGGCTTGAGCTTGTGTAAATGTGGTTTACATAAACCTATAATTGCTCTCACATCCTTGATCCCTGCCGCGGGCCCGGTCTTCCCGTGTCCTGCTGCCGCAGTGTCAGTAGCATGCCAACACACACTGTTACATACGCAATTCATCGGTCTCCATGGTGACGTGGTACCTGAGGAGTCGTCTGTTACAATCCGGTTCAGAGACTGCAACATGGATGAGAGACCGGACGAGTTAAAAAACGATGGACATTTTATTTAAAGAACAAAACAATTATAGCTTAAACGAACAAAACAAATACGCTGCGGTGTCCACCACAGGAGAGCAGCCATCCAATCAAGGGAGCAACCTCTGTCTTCAGGTGTCAACTCTTTATAGCAGCCTCCAGGCTCAGGTGTGGCTCAACAGCTGATGAACGGCCTGAACGACAAAACTCAAAGCAAACAGGACCCAGAGCCCTAGTTGGCGGGAGGAGTCGCCCCATCATCGAACCGATTCACAGGTTTCTTATGTGATGATGTCATACTAGTGTAATTCTTACTTGATTGTTAATCAAAATGAACAAACATGTTTCTTTTTTCCCCTAACATGTTCATTTGACATGGTTCAGGTGGCAGTTTTCATTTTCACTACTACTGAACAGGAGGACTGTTGAACCCCTCACATGTGATTTGTATAAAGGCACATAAGAAACGCTTAATAAAAGAAAATGTGTATTTTTTAATTTCATTATAAATAAAATGTATATGTATTTTGGAGTAACAATAGTTTTATTTGAAACAATGAAGCATTTTTTAGAAAACTAATGCGGACAAGAGTAAAAACATCCTTGTCTGGCAGATGAATTAATCATTGATACGTTCCCCGATTAAGGCCCAGGGGATGAAGGAACTAACCATGATAAATAAAACCCAGGGCAAAGAGTCGCGGGCGACCGATGAATAAACAGAATATTGATTTATTATAACAATAAACTGAAAGGGCAGAGCAACAACTGGAAACTGCTTTCTTAAAAAGTAAAAGCAACACTCGTTGACAGCAGTGATAATTGAACTCAAAAGACGACAATAGGAAACAAACCAATTGGCCACGCAACGGCTTGAGCAGAGATGAACACACACACACACACACACACACACACACACATAGTCTGACTGCTGTCACTTGGCCCACAGGGGCTCTCTGTCTGCATCTCCCAGCCTCTGCACCACTGTGGCTTTAATCGGTGATTGATTGAGCCAAACACGCTCACTCTGCAGCCCAAAATCACCATTTATGAGTTGACGTGAAAACAAAAATCTCACCCACGGTGACAGAGCTTTGTCTTTCTCTCTCTTTAAAGGGGCGAGAGAAGTTGGGAGTAGACAACACTGCAGAGGAGAGACGTTAAATGCACGACGACGGCAGAGAGACACGTAACAACCGTACGGAAGCAGGTGTGTTTCTGAGCTTGTATCAAATTATATCTGGAAAGCGTTCATATGTTTCGGCTGTATAAGTCGTGAAATTGCCCGAAGTTAGTGGGGTACAAATGTGCCGCGGTATTTGAAGTATGCTCAAATAAACTATCATTGCCACAGGTGCACATGCATCTCAAGGTCTGATAGGTTGAAGAAAGCTGCAGTTTGACAGTTACAAGCTGAGACTGATGGGCTGTTGCTGGAGGACGGAAAAAAAGTCACTCAGAGTTCAGACACGTCTGTCTGTCCGTCTGGCGGATGATCGATGTGCAGCTTCTTTCTGCATAATGTGCAAATCCCAGTGGAGTCAGCCCGAAAGGGCACAGCTGAAAGGGAACAACAGGCTTTAAACCCACTGGGTAGAGCGTGACGCGGCCACTTGGGACGTTTTGACATTCAAATGCAGTCCAGGACACCAATAGTAGAAAAGGTTAAAGGAAAACTCTGTGGAACATACAGTTAATACAGGAAATAAATAAATGTCAACACACTCAGCGTGAATGCAGAAACAGTTTGGTGCCAGTGAGCTGGGAACACACGCATCATGGCGTGATGTTGAGAATTTATCAATTCAAGATGCAATTATCTGGATATCATAACAGCAACTGGGCACAGCCAGACTATAAAAGCTGGGCGTGGTGGTTGAGGAAATGATAGAAATGATGCACATGTATCAATCACAGACACACAATCTCAGACTGGCTGTTAATGTGAATATGCCACCCTTATATTGGCAGAATCAATAACTTCTTTTAAATCACTTCTTAAAACCCACTTTTATAGAACTGCTTTTAAGTGATGTCGTCCTTTTATGTTTTTATTTTAATTGGCTATTTGTTTGGTTTAGTTGTATTCAATGCTTTTATGGTATGGTCTTTTTTGTTTGCCACCATTTAAGTTGTGTTTAAAACATTTAAGTTTTGTTTAAAACGGTGTTTATGCTTTGTTTATCTGTAGAGCACTTTGTAAACCTTGTTTTTAAAAGTGCTATATAAATAAAGTTATTATTATATGAACTGTTTCTACAAGGACAGTAAACCCAGAAAGAGAGGGTCAATCTGGGTTGATCGTTGTTTTTTTGTGTGTGTGTGTGTGTGTGTGTGTGTGTGTGTGTGTGTGTGTGTGTGTGTGTGTGTGTGTGTGTGTGTGTGAGTGGGAATGAGAGAGAGAGAGATAACTTCATCCTGTTGCTGATTGATTGGCCCTGTAGTGGTGACACTCATGTGACTGGATGGATTCATGATGCTGAAACACACGGATGTGGAAGTCCTCATTCTCACATTCTACGTGGTAGACACCTTGAAAATCAAGTGGACACAATTTCGATTTTTTTTTTTAAAGTCTTCCAAACTAATCAGAATAGATTGTGCATCATTGCCTTTTAATGAAGCACAATCTATTGTTGTTTTCAGTATTTTCTGTATTGACAATGTATATTATCATGCTCATGCTAAAACCCCCTTCAGAAACCCGGATAACCGTAGACATGCCGAGGAGTCTCCCCTTTCTCTTCATCCTTCTGCACCGCCCACTTTACTGAGTGTCTCGTGGTTTCTGTCGAAATACAACATTAATACTTTCATGTGTCACTTTCATGTGCTGTAAATGCAGCGAGAGAACACAGCATGTCTATCCTAAAATACAGACATTTTAATAACAGAGACTGCAATCCGCATGGCGTTGCCCTAGTGGGGGGAACCCTGCAAACACTAATAGCTTCAGAACAATTGACGTATTTTGTGTCTTCTTGCCCTCAGAATAATTACTCAATGTACAGAAAATCCACATAATGAACGCTTGACCCTGAATGCACAGATTATCAAACAAAAGGCTCGCTAATCCCGTGGCATCACTTGTTGATGAGTGTGCGCAGCTCTGTGTGTTAATGAGCCTCCACTGTGCACAACTCTATGTTCTCCCCACTGAGCCCAACGTTAGCCACAATGCCTCTGCGGCTGACGCTGGATCCCAGAATCTCTCAGGCTGCCGAGAGATGTCGTCTGTTGCTCTGCGCGCCACCTTGTAATTAACCTGTTTATTTAAAAAAAGAAAACATTTAAAAAAAGCTTTCTGAATAAACGGGACTTTGCTTGATGTGATGGATGTGCGGTTGGCTTTATGCGTCGCCCCCTGCTGACTCCTGAAGAGCTCTGGGCCCTGTTAGCGCCTGGCTCTTATATTTACTTTCAGCGTTCAGCTCCAGGGGGTCACACCGCTGGTACGGCTTTAATGAACGCCACTGCAACACCCCCCACAAACACACACACACACACACACACACACACAAGAGGCTACGCACAAAGAGAAAACACATGCGCACACCCGCGGTCACTCGAGCAAATGAGGTTAATCAAGCGCCTCCTTTGGGTGCCGTGGTTGTTGTGGGTGCCCCGTTCCTTCACAGTCTCCGCTGCTGCTGCGTCGCTCGATTCCATCTCTTTGTTTACACGTTTAGCCGATCCTCCAGTTTGTATTATTTATTTGACCGATTGCGGCCGGCGGATTCTTTTCTGCCGTAGTCATCGAGTTAATTGAGCCAACGTCGGTTTAAATAGCAGTGTCCTTGTTTTAAAACGGATTACGCCGTTTCCTTTTAAGACGAGAGCTCTTTAAAAGGAGTCTTTTTTATGTGCACTTGAGAGCCACTGTACATGCTGTGCCAAGGAAGAGCAACTCAATTACTTAGTTTTCTGTGGATTTGTTTTCCATTCCCGGTCCTAAAGGGGACCAATACGTGAAGATGACTTCAGAGTTACTGAAAAAGGATTTGTTTTCAATAAAAGCAGCAAACAGACCATTCCATGTAAATGTATTTATTTTTCCGTTCCCTTAATTTGGCCAATAAGATAACTAAAAGGCTAATACAAGTAACCACAAGACAATGACGCAAACATTGTCCACGTGCAAAAGTAAAAGACTTGGGACAGCCACAATTAATAACATGACTTATATGTTACATTCACACACAAAGATACAGCGAACATTACAGGGTTTAAGTGTCTTGCTCAACTCGGGCGGGGATTGAACCACCAACCCCCTGAATGAACGATGGACCTGCTAACCACTGACCCACAGTTACTCTTTTATCAACACAGTGCATCCAAAATGTGACAACAATTGTATTTTTAGCTTGACATAATCCATCACTCACATAACGCATCATTCATAACATGCACGCACACACACAAACACACACATAGAGACGCACACACCGGACGCCAAGTGCATGCCGCGGCGTATTCATTGAACTATTTGTTTGACTGTTAAGGAAACGATGCCTTGGTTTTAATAACTAATTGAACCTTTTATTACAGCAGTGGCGTCGACCAAAGTTCCCTGCATGTTTTCGTCGTCTAGGAGGAATCGTAGAACATTTTCCCGCAGTTTCATTATATTGATATTTCGGGAACGGCTTGCATGAATGGCTCTCTTCAGATTATGTCAGAATCTCAAGGCCAGGACTCACCATAAAGATTTATAAACAACTCTGAAGCTGATTTTTTAAACTCTGTTCAGGTACATCTTTCGTGCAACGTCCCTCAACTTTTATTAAGCACAGCGACTATGAGACTTTCAAACGTATAAAGGGGATTTTTACAAGTGCATGCATTGTGTTCTTGATGAGTAATGGTTGTTCAGGCCCAGGAGGAGCAAAACTGCTACCATTCATGGTGAACCTTTTTCCGTGCTTCACTTTAAGGAGGATGTTATTTTAGGCCATTAGGCTATTTGTTTCAAGTTTTCACATAACAATGTCCGAGTTACAGGATAGATGTTCGCCATTCTGTAGCCCCACAGAATGATGCTTGATGTTGATGCTGGGTTAGTCTTACTAGTAGCAAGCTAGTCAGCCGCACATTCTAGTAAGAGAAGACAAACAAGCACGTTAATCCATTTTTTACACTCATCCTATTTGATTTTTGGTTTCAGAGAAGGTAAGAAATATGGCAATAATCTTACTAAGATTCTCTCTATGCTGCTGACATAACTGGGCATGGTGTTGTGGAGATTCAGGGGGCAAAAGGATACAGGCTTTATACCTTATGATACCCATAATTGTAATGTTCCTCCCTCCTTTCCATAACTAAACCCCCTCTGGTCTCAAAGAGAGTGGCGGCGCTGCAATATGGACTGCTTGTTTGGCTCAACGTTTCATTGTGAGCCAATGGGGTGTGAATAACAAGCATGAGCTTTCTGCAGGTCACAATTGGGCCTTAAGAGATGAGCTGCAGAAAACAAAGGATTACAGGGTGTGAGGGACACACTGAAAAGTTTACACACACTTAAAGATCGCACAATACAGTAGAGGGATCAGAGAAGAATGATAAACCCTTCTTTTGTACAGGTTTGAGGATTAGAGAATGAAGTTATATGCATTAGTGCTTTATATGAAATATTTGAAATGGATATTATTCACAAATAGTTTTATTTAGAGCAAGACGGCGTATATTCTGAACTCGCATTTGAATTCATCCAGGCAGGTTCTGGAGCAGTCTCCATCAGCATATGCTTTCGTGTTTTCTTCCCCCTCTGCCTAAGTAAACAGTAATCGGGCCAGTAAGTCAATGAATAGTGTCTTTATTCCACATGGATGGCTGCAGTAGGGATCTACTTGAAATATCCCCTAGGTGGTCTTGATTCAAGTGCAGAAGGGAGCGGTGAGGGAATTACTGACCAAGACTCATATTTTTATCCAAAATGCAAAATTTAGCAATAAAACGTGAGACTTGTTTCAGGTCGCCTTGAAAACTGGATTTGGAGGGAGCCCAGTAACAACATTAAAATGGCTGATGTGATTACCAAACTGTTGGTCGGCAACAGAAATGTGACTTTAAAAGCAGCCGACTTATGATTGCAACGCTTCTCGGTAGCAATCGGTTTAACTAGTGGAGGTGTCAGAGTTGCCGGGCGCACTAAGAGGGACATAATCAAACATGATGTATGGTTTCTTCTATACTGGGAGTTGGTTGGCCGGAAATACACATCCATCAAACTAACAGGCAACCTATTTAGTCTCCGACTGAACACTTTCAATTGTTTTTAATTTGATTGACTTTAGTAAAAGGGTGTTTCCTAACCACATTTGCACACGGATCCTATTAAGTCGCCTTGTTTTGTGTTTTTGCATTTTGGCAGTTGAAGGTCATTCAAAATGTTTTTTTTCCAACGTGAACTCACTGTTTGTTAAAGTGGTGCATTTAGAATGAAAGGTGGTGTAAATGTAAACGCTTGACAGAGCGAAGAATCTGTGGCCGTGTTGGCAGCTCCGTTATGCTGAGTGATGCTTTGTGCTCAACGCATGAGAACACGCTCACAATCACAATGCTAGCATGCAGGTTTTTTAGCTGGTTGTTTACCGTATTAATTGAGGGTATACACAGCTGAAGCGAATGTCATTTGTTTTTCAGATATAGGGTCATAAACCAAGTATGAGACAAAGTTTTTACCTATTTGACCAAGAGCTCAGAGAATATATAATAAGGGCTTACCAAAGTGATAACGTATCTTCCTCTGGAGACAAGGCATGTCTTTACACAATGATGTGGCAATTTATCCTAATTTTTCCTGAGATATTTCACAAAATAAAAGATCCAAAGATGAAAATCCCCCTGGTGACCGTGAATTATTTCATGGCAAAGCATCCAATAGTTTTCGATATATTTGGACATTCATAAAGCCACTGCATCGGGGCAAAACGTGTTATAAGCTTTCTCAAAACACTATCTGTGCTTTAAAGATATACAGAAATAAGTATGCCATAGTGGATATAAAAGTTTTGGGAAGAAACCTCTAAATCTTTTGTTCTTGTCAAAACCAGAATGCTCCGTTATTTTCTGGAACGCTTCGCCGACTCCAAAACATTTCAGAACCGTTTAAGGTAACACACGCGACCTTGTGAATGTCTTTGTTTTGGTTGTGGTGAACTGAGGTCACTGTGTTTTGTCCTCAGGCTAATGGCGGGTTAAATGAGCCTGGCAAGTTGCAAAGAGGGCAATAGTCTGACTGAAGGGTATCAGAGCTGATTATTCAGCAGACATAGTCCACGATGCAATTCATGCAATTAATTAATCTTTTGGAATGAATTCAATTCTTCTTCTTTTTTCTTCCTTGGACATTTCCGAGGTAGAATTTGGGGCTGTCAGGTTCGATGTAGTGTTCAGACTGTTGAGTCAAGCCTGTAGGTCCGCGTGTCGCCACTGGTTCCCCCGGGGATGGGTGACCTTTGACCCCCTTGGTAGCCAAGGGGTCGCCAAGCTTTGACCTCGGCAGTAACAAGGGTGCATTCCCACTGAGAGGGTTGAAGAGCTGAAACCCCAAGGTCGCAAACACAGACATTCAAACAAACAGATGCACACACACACACACATTCACAAGCATAAACACCTTCAAAATACCAACTGAGGTCTCGCCTCTTGTGCCGAGTCGGCAAAAACAAACTTGCTTGGTTTTTTATAATCAAGTTTGACTTTGAAGGTTTTTCTGTGAGCATTTATTGAAGTTTCCCCAGAGTCACAGAGTCTGGCACGGCTTTATTAATTAGTGCAATGAGTAGTGAGTGATTTACGGTGGGAGTCTTTGGTGTCAGAGTTTAGAGTGGTGGAAATAGGTATCATTAGTCTGTGAGACGCTCTAAGTATTGGCCATATACACATAATGAAAGCTTTCATTAGGAATCTGGGAGGATTGGTTGTGCAAGGTGAGTAAGTGTGTGTGTGTGTGTGTGTGTGTGTGTGTGTGTGTGTGTGTGTGTGTGTGTGTGTGTGTGTGTGTACGTGTACCTTTTGACCTGGTTTAGTTTGGCTCCCCTTCTCATCAGGGTTGTATTTGACAACAAGCAACAAGAGTAGCACACACACAGAAGTTTCTCTTACTCTTCACCTTTGACTTTGCCTCTCATTCTTTGTTACCTTTCCCACCTTCACCTCCGTGTAAGATCTGACCTCATTATGTTGCCATTTCTTCCTCACCCCACGTGACCTGTTTCCCACCCACAAGAATGTGTTTCCATTTATTTAATTTACCATTTATCTATTTTGTGTACACGTATTTTGCATGTACTCAAGTATATTCCCACAGGTTGCTGACTGTGCACACATACTTACAGTACTGGAACCAGCATGTGTTTTTTTAAACAGAGAAGGTGGAGCTAATTACAACTGAACGCTGAATCAGCCACTTTTAGTAAACCAAAGTTATACAATCAACTTTCACAAATTGAAAGCACAATTCGAAAGGGTCAAAGTTCAAGTACAAAAACACAGCGAGACAACAACGCTCTGTTCGCAAGCTGTGAACCACAAAGTAGCCATACTCTAAAACGTACTCAGATCTATTGTCTATATTTACTTGAAATGAGACCATAATATACCAGATGAACATGGTGGGGTTTTAAAGAATGCAAGAAACTTGTGATTTAGCTCATAAAGTCATGTTTACAATGTTTACGTAGGTAATAAATCAGCGTTTTATCATAGACTTCTATAAAAGTCTGACTCTTTTTGAACCAGGAGTAGCCTTCTGCTAGCCATTATACGTAATGGTTAGTCTCAGTCACTTCTGCATTGGCTTCACTCTTCAGAAATGGAGGTTGCTGCCATAAGCACGCTGACGTACGCACTTAACTCAAAGCACAGTTGTGTCCAATTACAGCCTCATGGAGCCGCTTACACGGCCACAGACTCTCTGTCTTGTGATGCAATTTGAAGGTATGCTGAACAGTGAGATTAACCGAGAATGACAAACCAACTATTAAAAATGTTACATTTCATTTTGATTTTAGGACAAATCACAGTTGAAAAATAACTCATTAAACTTCAAATCAAATGTTTGTGTGGATTCTATATCTAATGAGCTGAGTGTGTTTTAGAGGCCCACAGACGTTCAACAGAGAGCACTTTTATTTTCTTTGTAGATTATACACCGTACATATGTGCATGTGTTTGTAGTTCATGCTTGGATGCGCACAACAGGGCCGAGGTCAAAGAAATAACGAAGGGAGCAAGGCAGTATATGTATCTTCTCGTTAGGGGCAAGTGATTGCACCTGGTGTGGGGGTGTGTCCTGTGCAGAAGTGTTTGTCCTGATCTCTCTGGCCCAGGTGTCTAATCAGTGGCCTCTTGACATTTTATCACCTTTTACTTAATTAACTGAGAATAGGAGGCGCTACTTTCTTCAAACAGGACATTTAAAATGTGTCCGCCTCAGGATTGAAAATCCAATGATCTCTTTACCAGAGTCGCCCATTCGATGTGAATTTATGCAACACAATCACACTGAAGTGTTAATATGAGCAATGCCTTCTGCCCACATGTGGGTTGCAAAGTTGAAAGTAGATCAAACTAAAGCAAACACACACACACACGCACACACACACAAACACACACTGCCAGCTAAAAGCATCTAATTAACCGCAGACCACACCAGTTCATCATTAACAGTGTGAGTCTCTCAGTGTGTGTGTGTGTGTGTTTGTGTGTGGACAGAGGGATCTCTAACCTTATGTAATCCGTGCATATCCTGTAGGCTTGTCATCTTGGTAAATTAATCATTAAATCGTGCGGCTGCTGAACTGAACTATCTCTGGCCCTCTGTTTTTTTTCAAGCTGGGCATCAAGCTGTTCTTTTATATAACACTAAATCTAGTGTAAAAGAAGTAATATATTATCTTGTATGACTTTGTTAAAATAAAATACAAGCTGACTTTAGTGTAGCTGCACTTACTGTGAGTGAAACAGCATTTAAACAAAAAATTAGACATCAACCAAAGACTCTAAGAGATAGAGTTGCATTAGTAATACTATTAAGAGCTTATCCACAGGGGCATCTTCTGATGGATTTGGTCCTCAGAGACTCATTGATCTCAGCAGCAGGTTTTATCTCAATTCCTGTCTTCCCCGCTGCTTTACGCACATGGTTAGCTCCTTCAAACAGCTTAAAAGGTTTCTTAAAAAAGCACCTTTAGGAGGGTGAAATATCTGTGCTTTCAGATTAATGTATTCTTTATCGCTTATTCTCCTCTCTCTTGGTGTACATACATTTGTTATCCTCTCTTTCACAAACGCACACAGTCTGTGGGAGTTGGCTGCCATGGTGGCTGAGTGTGCGATGCCAAGGCAGCAGCCTGGTGCGGCAGTGACGGTGAGTCATAGCTCGCAAGAACACAGCAAGAAGCCATGGCACCCAGTCATTACACACACACACACACACACATGCACAGACACACACACACACACATAAGACAAGGTAGAAACCAGGTGCAGTGCAGATGCAGATGCGGCAGTTTCTTTGATTCAGTATGTTGAACCGATGAGTTTCCCTCACCATCACTCACTCTCTGTATTTTTGTATATTTCTCTAATTCTTCCGTGTGTATTTATTTCTTTTTTATCTGTTCTCTCATCAAAGTAACATGATTTCCAACCCACTTAAACACTGGGCCTTGGTCCTGTCAAACAACACACTCTCGCTGTTGGGCGCACAATCAGCTATACAAATAACCTTAGCCAAATACACGGCATCAATCCTCCCCTGTTTACATACTTGAGGAGATGGCGATGCCTCGCTCGGTTTCATAAATCGATCGTGGTTCGCCGCATGCGTGACCGTGCGTGTGTTGACGTCTGTGCGCCTGCATATACACATCAGCGTTCGCGGCCTGCGTTAAAAGCCCTCATTAATGATCTGGAGACTTGATTACATGCAGGAATCAGAGTTTTCCTTCTCACGATTCGCTAACCTCCGAATGCCAGCCGAGGCGAGCGCAGCACGGCACCACGCTGGTGGCCGTAAGCCTCATTTGACTCTAATGTGGCGTGCTAAGCAGCAACACAGACCAGGTACAGAGCTGACTTATCGCGGATGAAGAACACCGGAACAGAATCTGATAGTCGTCATTTGAAAATTACGGCTCGGTCTAATTGGTGGAAATGGAGAAAAAAAAGACCCTTTAAACACCAGTTAATACCCCGATCCCGATGCTGTAATCGTGAATAAATTGTGTCATCAACTGTGCTGAGCTCCAATAAAAAATGGTGAATCATAATTTATGGACGGACGGGGCAGAAAAATGCTTCACACGGGCTCTCCTGGAGAACACACAGGTCACAAGTTCACTTCCCATTTGCTGACATCACGAGCCAAGTATTAACTCCCAGTTTGAGCCGTTCTGACTGTTCAGCTCGTCCGCTGTAACTCGCTGTAATGAGGGTGTTTACAGAGCGAGATGAAATGATCCATCAACATGTGAAGTCATTAAAACAAGTATGTTGTGTTCCTTGTAAACAGCATGCGGGTTCCCGAGGGTGGCATCTTTTACTTGCAGATAGTTTGTCGGGAGATGCACTGAGGTGGAAAAAAACAACAACCCTAATAGTTCTCTGTCTTTCTCTGCACACACACCTGAGCCCACATGGTGTGTGTTATTCTAAACTCAGTATTTGCCCCAGGAGAGCTCAGGCAGGTGTAGTGTTACATCACTAAGATAATTAAACATTAGCCACAGCTCATTAGGGTGCTTCTCTACCTGCTAATCACTGTTTGGGAAGTTGTATTTATTGACATGTTATTGATTTGTGAAACCGCGGTACTATGATATTTAGTGTTTTCTGTGCAGGCCGCCTGTAAATAGATGTAATTTAGCTGTACTGTGGAGGAGTAACTATATTTAGAAAAAAATAGAAATTGTGCGGACGTTACTCCACTATATCTTTACGTAGTAGTTGGATGCAATATCAACGCTCTGAGTCCTATATAGAATAGAAATATACTTTATTAATCCCCAAGGGGAAATGTGTTGACACAGTAGCACCAATAAACTAAACACAATAAAATATATATATAAGAAAGAAAGAAAGAAAGAAAGTGACTGTGCATAAAGTATACAAAGTGAAATATAAAATACAAAATAAAATAAATTAAATTATATATATATATATATATATATATATATATATATATATATATATATATATATATACACAACATATATGTATACGTATATAGACAACTTTTATGTTTTTTTGAGTATTTTTATTTGAGTTTTTCCATTTTATGCTACGTTATGACAGTTTCAATGCAACAGTACCAGTATTTAAATTCCCCCTCGGATTCAAACCGTACTCACAAAATTATTAAATGTAAACTACATATTATACTTCATAGTATCTGCTGTGTGTCCTGGTCCACGTTAGTTAAAAACACTCTCCTCTCTGCTGCTGCAGAACGACTGACTAAATGGAAACCATGTTTGGATTTGTAATGTTTATTTATAGTGTTTATATATATAGCACACTGTCCGTCATACATTGTGCACCATCCCGCTGCCCCTCTGCCGAGCGTTCCAGTGTTCTACTCGGGTCGGTTCAGTATTTGTTGATGTGTCTCACCACCGGTCTCTAAACCAAAACAACCTCCTCATCCATTTATTACCCTTGGCGAATAAAGCGATTTGGATTCGCATTATGAGAGTGTCAGAGCCTTTCTCGCCGCCGTTTCTATACTTCGGCGATGGATGAGAGACGAAGACGCCGAGGGGAGGAGGAAGCGTGAGGGACAGGATGATAGATGGACTAGGCTCAGGGAAGGCATGTTCAGTGGACACAAGCCAAGATTTCTTTTCGGAGGGGCCGAACCCAACAGGGTGAGCTTTCTCACATCCTCCCCTGGAGGGTTTCAGCCCCTCTCCTCAGCTATGTCCGTCCCACCCGTATTCCCCCTATCCCTCATATTCCCCCCTCGTTCCTTCTCTTTTTATAGCTCTCCTCCATCTGTCTCCGCTCTTCCCTTCCGTCCCTCCACTCTTCTCCCTCTCTTCACAGGGGCGATGACAGAACTTCCCTGGCACGTGTTGCGCAGATGAACCCCCAGAGTCTCTAGACACACACCGACACACATGCACGCCCCCGCGCAGAACACATGCTGGATGGATTTCTTCACCGGGCCGTACCCACCTGGGTTGATGGAGCACACGGGGAAGTCTGCATGCAGGATGCTTTACTGCCTGGCCGTGGCGTAGCATTTCCCCATCTGACGATTCGGCTGCTGATGTGCAGTCGTGTAACTGAATGTGCGTCCGTGCCAGAAACAAGGTGTTAATTAGTGAGCTTTAAAGGTGCCGGAGGCGGATGTTTTTTTTACTGTGAGAGCCAGGTTCGCTGTTTCCCCCCCGCTTTCACTATTTATGCTACGCTAAGGTAATTGGCTTCTGGATATTTTGCAAACAGTCATCAGAGTGGTATTCATCCTCTCATCTAACTGTCAGCAAACACTTCACATGTGTACAAAGGTGTCACGTCCCACCCTGCTCCTTCCATTCTGTCAGATTTGTCAATGTCACGCTCTGATATCCGCGATCAGATCTCAATGTATTACTACGTCTTCAAAAGGTATTCAAAGTTTTCAAGATTTGGAGATTTTTTTCCCCAAGTGTGCACATGTTGAATAAAATAACCTTTAAACTCCAAGTTTGTAGCATCCTTAAAGAAGCAAGCTAATACTTATACATCTGTTTCTTTGCTCTTTTCTTCCTCCTTTGATTTATTTGATGATTAATGGAACATGGAGAGTGTGTGTCCTCTTGTGTTAGTAGGATTGTACAGATGAGAGGAGTTTTCTTCTTTCTCTGGACTATGTCTTGTAATGCTGCATGTGCCGGCTGGACCCAGACCAACAAAACATTGAGCTCATTCAGCCACTAGAAAGCCGCAGACTTTTAATACGTTTGCTGACATCAAGCAACCAAGATCGAGTATGTAAATGTCTTTTCTATAGAGATTTGCAATAGATGGCAATTTCTTGAGTAATTTGAACAGATGTTACGGAGTAAAAGATGCCTCAAATTAACGTATTGAATTTCAAGCATATGAAATCAATCTGTGGAAATGCCAGACACATTTCTTCGCTGCCAGAAAGTGTTTTGTTTCTTCTCAAAGAAAATAATGACTGCATTATCTGGTCAAAATCTGCACTTGTTTTCTCTCCTGGGCCTGTGGGAGTCTGGTTTAGTGCTGGACGGGGCTGCGCGCATTAGTTGAGGCTTTTACGGCGCATTATTCATGGTTTAGTTTGATAGGAAGGCGTACAACACAGCATTGCATCATAATCACTGTATATATCATAACCTTTATGTTATGAGCCCCGTGTATACACATTCTGCGCATACATCATCTGAAACATAACCCGGCTATGCGTTTCTGTGAACGTGTCTCCTTCGTGGATCAGAGAGGCTTGTCCATGTGTTTCTCATTTAGTTTAATTTGCCTATCTGAGCCAGGTTCTCACCTCTAAAGCCTCTGGGTGTGTGTGAAACAGAGAGAGAGATATACACGGGACAGGTTTGAAAAATAGATTGTTCTAATGTTACAGATGCAGAGGGGAACTGGAATGCCTCTGACCACATATACGACTGAAGGAACGGCGGGGAACCGTGGAGTTGGAGGAGTGCCCGTTGTTTTTTGACCACCCACTTTGGTTTTCTCAAAGTGAAGGCGGAGTTAGACGACAAACTATAGTTTTAAATCCACAAGCTAATGGATTTCCGTTAGCACAACGATTGCCTGGCTCTTTCGATATGTAACAATGCCTCTATAGCTAACCTATTACACAATCAATGCTAATATCTGTAAAAATCTGTATACATCCTACTCCCTGTGTACATGTTCCCCCTATGTGTATTGTTGTTATACTGTGATTGTACTTTAAGTTGTGTATGTATGTTTGTGAGTTAAGTTAAATTTATAAGCTAATTCCCTCGGGATTAATAAAGTATCCATCTATCTATCTATCTATCTATCTATCTATCTATCTATCTATCTATCTATCTATCTATTAACATGTTATATGTTATTTGTTTAATGCATTCTGCTCTATATTGTTTTATAATTGTTGGAGCCTGAATAGCTAACCCCCCCCCCCCCCCCTGCTATTCCTTTCCAGTTAATCCAAGCTAAGCTAACAAGCTTTATTGTGCAGTACAGATATGAGTTGTATTGATCCTTTCATGTATTTAACGCAGGCAATAAGCATATTTTCCAAAATGTCGGATAGTTAAACCCCAATATGGAGGTCAAGCAACACGGCTGACGGCATACCGTAGGGCATTTCAAAATGATCAACTAATAACATAATACGTCAAATAAAGAATAAAAAAATAAAAAGTTCCTCGATAAATCTTCTGATGGATCAAACTATAAGTGGATAGTGAATGTTTTTTAACAGCTGTTTGGGATTGAACACTTCATCTGCAGGAGAAAGACAGCGTCCCCGGGGACACCTCAGTCATGGGACCTTCAAAGAGTTTTTAAATCAAGTATTTTTCTCATATTTTATCCGTCTTTGACGTGCTGGTCTGGGGACTGTAAGGGAGGGTTTGACGTATTTGGCTGCACTTGTAACCACGGCAGGGAAATTCATTTCTGGACTGTCAAAGACATTTGTTCTCCCCGGCCTCCCAAGGCGAGAGTGCGGTCCAAGGTCTCTCCTTTTCTTTTTTTTCCTCTCTGTGGTCCCTCCATCCTCGCTGTCTTTCGACCCTCCCGCCAATCTCCAGTCTCGCCCTTGGCTGCCATACCCCCTGGATTATGTGCGTTCGCACATGTGTGTGTGTGTGTCTGTGTGTGTGTGTGTGCGTGTGTGTGTGTGTGTGTGTTTCTTCGTAAGACATTCCTCAGTATGGTCGAGGAACTATATGTGCTGTCACACACTTCCTCCCAGAGGCCAGAGCCTTGAGGAGGGGGGAGGAGGAAGAAGAGGAGGAGGAAGAATAAGAGGAAGAAGAGACAGGGGGGGCTTGACTACTTAAAAAATACATTTGAAAAATGCACACAAGTACATTAATATCTCATAAATAACGTGATGTCATGCAAACTATCCGAGAAGTCATTTTGCATTTTTGTTGAGAATCATCTCACACACCTGGATACAATTTTGGCTTAAATATATTATTATTATGAATATATTGTATTTTATTCAACTGGCCCAGATGACAATGCTAATGTAGTCTATTACTTCCTCAAATAGTATCTCACACCTGCATGTTAAATAGTAACTTGCAACACAAGATGAATCCGTCATCATTAAAGTTACACACCCACACCTAAAGTTACACCCATTTAAAATGCTTTTCTTTGTTTTACTGCTTTGGAGAGTTGATCATATATGGTGGTGATCGGCTTAAAGATTAGACAATGTCATATAGGAGAGGTTTAGCATTAACTCAGTGAAGTAATCCCGTTAAGATTTATAGAGAAGCAGACAAGACGTCCCATATATGGTCACACAAATATCACCGTTGGTGTCAAGACTGAATGGTCAAATTATAAATTGCAATAGACATTAAGATAAAGATTTCTATATGATGGAATCTAGAGGTAATAGTTTAAGGCTTTTGTTTTCGCAGAGCCCGATGTGGATTGCATGTGTAATGATTGGCCTCTTGGATAATAAATGTAATTTATTTAACTGATACACGTATATAACTTATGGAAACTCCACACAGAGATACAATCAGTTGTTTACATTGCAGGCCAAATATTAGTTGAAGTGTTGAAGGGTCTGGAGTCTAGATGAAAAAGCACAGCATCAACGCAAGGGGCAGAAATGGAGAATATAGCGGCATAACCGACAGGTCTGATGGAAACTATGATCTAATTAAACTTGAATATTAATTCATAAGCCCAAAATCACAGATTTTAAGTATTTTTACAAGCTGGAAAGCATCCAAGATCTTTAGAACTTTGATTTGACAAAAGAAACTTAAACTGGAAGAAAAAAAGGGAAAAGAGGAAGTAACTCACTATGAGTAAAAGCATTGAAAGTATCAAATTAATTGCGGGTACAACAAAACACTTAATCTCATTAACAATTCTTTATTTTTCTTCCGCAAAAGTTGATTTTTAGATGTGTAATGAAATACCTGTTTAACAGCAACCTCAAAAAGCCTCCACAAATCGCAGACTTTGCAATGAAACTATATTTTGACACAGTTTACAAAGGGGTGCCGTCACATTGTGTGAAGTGAAGTGAAGTGTGGGTCTCCTGGCCATGCAGTGACGGACATCTCCAGTAATCGTGTCCAGGACCGGGGATGCGGCAGGAAGCCGCATGCAGGCAGCGATGTGGCGACTTCCATCCCCTCCAGTCCGGCTTAACGACCACCCAACCTAATATGGTCAGAGACTCGAGAGTTAAACAGCTCTCGGGGGTTCAAGTGCCTCACAAAGTGCTCAGGTATGCCAGCTATGGTGGCTTAGCTGCTGGAGGTCCTGCACAGGTTGGAGGTATAGCACGCCGGATGTGATGTGTGTCCTTCGCCTAATTAGGGCAGTTTGAGAGGCATTGCCGTAGGAGTAGTTATGTGTGTGCATATGTGTGTGTGTGTGTGTGTGTGTGTGTGTGTTTAGGGACTAAATGTGCCTTGAGCAACGAACACTAATGGGATTAAAATGTAACCAGTGCGCTCACTCTCTGTCACACACCTGTTTAAGAAAACACCACACCAGTGAGTCAGGAAACTGTGTGTGTGTGTGTGTGTGTGTGTGTGTGTGTGTGTGTGTGTGTGTGTGTGTGTGTGTGTGTGTCCGTAGGAGGGCCCAGACTGTTGATTTACTTCATTCAACGATTACCACTCAGAGGTGGCTGGAATTCCAGAAATGAGGAAAGATTGCGTTCCACTCCATCCACTTTGAGCCTTTCCTCTCGTAAAAATGCCTGAATCGGTTGCAATCGTTGCCTCAGTCTCTCCTGTGTCGGACCACATCTCACCCTTGACGGTCCACTTGGCATTCTGAGTTACGTATTCCTCAGTAAAATATGGCGTAGACTTTCCACAGCGACGGGTGTGCTGGTCAAAATGTACAGGTTTGACATTTTGTGAAATATTCTCTCTTTTCAGATGAGGACATTAATCTTTGGGCAATAAATATGAAGTGACTGCCGGGAGCCAGTTAGCTTAGCATTAATCAAACATGTATGCTTGTGGGGGGACAGCTATAGTCCAGCTGGGCCCAAGTCGGCCTCCCAGCACCTCTACGGCTCACAGATCAACACATTCATAAAAGGAATAAACGAAGCGTGAATACGAGCGTCGTCATGGTGAGCGCGGAGCATTCACACCAAATGGGAACGCACGTGATCAAATAGATCGTTTAGCCACTTTTTTTTTAAAGTTTAAAGTGACGGTTGAATCTATAATTCAATGTGACAACTTGAAGAAAAAACAGCCCGTGTGTGCGAGTGTAAATGGCGACACACTGCATCTGAAAGGTGGAGGACCGGGTCACGCGTCCTATAGATCTTCCCAGCGAAGTGTAACCAAACACCCCCTGACTTGAGTTAACGGACGCATCTGATGACAGCTCAGTGACAACAATCCCCCCCTCCCCCCTCCCCCCATTCTGCTCCAGGGGTAATGACAGAGATGACACAGGCAGATAGGCTAATGGCAGCGGAGAGAGAGGCAACGATATTACAGGTAAAGATACGCGTGACGAGTGAGCGGACATCCGGAGAAATGTTAAAAAGTGGAACTTTTTAGTAGACTTTTATTTGTTTGTTTTTTAAAAGGTCTCATTTTATCTGAAGTATAAAGAAACCTCGCCCCGGACTTTCATTTCAAGTGAAACAGAAGAGGATGATTCAGACCACATTCCTGTTCACTGTCTCCTCCAGATGATGTTCTGGGAACGACCGGACGATTACGAAACCGTGCCCGTATTCCCACAGCTTGATTGACAGTTTTCCTTCAGGGCCATATCTGGAACCACTTATCGTCCTCTCTCAAAGAGGGTAGGTAGGTTCGGAGCTGGGTTATACAAGGTCACAGAAAGAAAGGGGGACCAGGAAAGGGAATGTTTTTTCGTTGTTTTTTTCTGCACATCGCTTGATGATCCATGAACTATTTTCACCATATGTTTACCGTGTACCCAAAGCTGTTTGACCACATCTCTTGGTTTGTGGTGTGTTCTACCAGCTGGTCGTTATCTCTCATCTATCACAGGGTTAAATATCACTTTAATGCAGACATGCATCAGTCACGTTAACAACACTGTGTGGTTCTCCAGTGTTTTAATGACCCTGCACTGAAAAACTTTTTTTGAAAGTTTTACTTTCACGACTGTCTGGTACACTGGACCGCAATCCACTTTTAAATAAATTGCCAACTATGAGCAGGGACGCAGAAGCATGATCGTGCTTCCCATTCCCACAAATATGCCACACATCTGGGATAACTAGATGAGCCTGGTGTAGTTCAGATGAGAGGCTATTTTTTTTTTCTTTCTCCAACAACCAGATACAGGCAGATATGTTCACGGAGCAGTTTGCCACTCATTGCTCTCGACATCCAAGCTGCCGTCACAAAGCACACAGTCCCACATCAATCTGGAATGTTTTCAAAGCAGTGTTCCTTAAAGAAAAGAGAAGAGGGGGGGGGGGCAGATATTAAAGACAGGATCAGGGATGTACAATGTGCAGCGCCTGCCTCTGACACCCAGAAGGTGACAGGGGGCAGGATTTACTCACCCAGAGGCCTCTTTTGTGCTCTCCACGCTGCTCTGATCCTCACTTCCTCTCCGGCTGCATGTGCAGGCCCATCGGGCTTACCTTTTTATACCCCTCTCCCTCTCGGAGTGTCTGCTGTAAACAGGCTTAATGTTGCAGATGTGTGTGTGTGTGTGCGCGAGCACAAAGAGCCGAGGCCGAGCGCGGCGAGCGGCTCTATTCTGCGCCAAGGCCGCGGGAACAGGTGGAAGGAGAGCAACCGGGACACAGGGGATGATCGGATTTATCATTAAAAAGTTCAGTTGTGTTTTACTGTAAGTGTGGAGCTGTATTTGTGTGTGTGTGTGTGTGTGTGTGTGTGTGTGTGAGTGTGAGTGACGCACAACAGGTTGAATTGAGTGGTGAGAATAGACGCTCAGTTAAAGACATACACTGTTTTAGAAGCCAGTGTGGATTTTTGAAGTATTTCAAGTATTTTTCAAGGCATTAGTGAAGTATTTGTTAAACATCTGAGCTCAGACATACCAGTTTTGAAGTGTATTTTCTACCGCCGCGCTCATCGTAAGTCCCTCTGGATGAGAGCTAAAAGACTCAGACGTGAGGGGTGCATTCAAAGTTGTAAATCTAGCTGTCAGAGCGGCAGCCAGCCGGGTGAGCGAGGGCGTCCGTGGGTCCCTCGCTGTGTGGGCTGGCCGGCCGGCCGGCTGGCGGGGACAATACGCCGTACTGTTTGACTTGCCCAGTCGGTGCCCCTGCCAGGCTCACGGATATTCAAACGGCGCCCCTCACTCCCCGGACGGACTCCACGGCTGAGAGCGAACGATTCGATCCAAACGCAATGCTTCACAAATCAGGATCGGCTGCCTTCGGAAAACTCTTCGGTACTTGATGTTCATCCACTATTGTTCTTCGTGTGCTATTATATCATGGTTTATGTTGTTGCCTGTACCTTCTGAGTCACAGGCTTGCAGAACACGTTCATACAGCTACACACTCCCTCTACCGAGCTGCCCGGTGCATCCATCCCTTACTGTGTATAGTGACCATAGAGCGGTGTGAGATGAAGCATCCTCAAGGACTCAGCCGCACTAATGGAGATCAAACCGTTTGTCACTCATGTTCCAAGAAAGCAGGAAGCAGGAAGCCACTTCTGGATTATTGAATTACTGAACATACGGGATATGAGACATAACACCTGCACACGTCATGCCCAAGAGTCATTTATTCTACTTCCAGAGGCCATGGTGTGGTGTATGCATGGAGCATGTGGGCGTATATGACATATTATATTATTTGATCAATCTAGGACTGTTTCTGTACTTCTATCCAATTAAACATTCCCTGTCAATCGGAATAATTTACGGAGAAGTGAACAGAGGACATTCTGTTACATAATTGCTGCTGTATTCCTATACGGGCACTTTCAGCGTCTCTAAGGGGGCAACTAATGAGTTTACGATGACCTCATCATACTTTTAATGGTGTTTTTAGGCACATAGATTCGAATGTGAACATGTGTTTCTGAGAAATAGATCCCATTGACTTGAGCATGCTTTCAAAAACGTATCCATAAAGTCATGGATGTGCACACAGTATGATGTGTGCCTGTGAGTGAGAGGGAGGCGTGAGGGAGAGAGGGGGAGGGAGAGGGGAGGAGGAGAAGGGGGGGGGGGGTCTAAGCCAATGGACGCAGAGCAGCGCTCGTGTAATTTTTTGGACGCTTAAACTTGGTGCCAGAGCTGCGCAGCGTTCAAACCTCGGTGAGCGTCCTTCCCTCTGCTTCTCTTTCCACCATCATGCTCTGAGCGAGTGCCTCCGTCGAGCTGGTTCAGGACTCGGAACGGCACTGAGTTGTGTTTTGCTGGTTGCAGTCAGCCCGGATGCCTCCAGAGTCGTGATTTTATTCTGATAAACGGAATATTCAAACCCGATCCCGGACCAAGTTGTTGCTTCTGAGGTGAGTGCGAATTTTTTTATTTTTTTTTGTGGGGGGGGGGGGGGGTTCTGAACTATTTTAACAATCGTTTATGAATGTTCCAAATGTTGTGACTTCGCTGTTTGAGTGCGCGTAGTCGTGTGTGGATAGATTTTCAATCATAAAAAAGTGCAGTTCAAGTCTGGAGAAGCTTAGAAACCACCATGGTCCAACGAGACCGAGGGATGGACATGATGTGTCCCTCCATTACATGGCCGGACGCCTCAAGACGCGTTGAGAAAAGAGTTAGTTGAGGCTCTGTGACATGTGTTCAATAAAGGAGGAGAGTAAAAAGTGAAACTGTGACTAACTCTGGGGTGAGGAGGGGGGAGGGGGGGGCTTGGAAAAGTGTGTGTGCGTAAAGACGCACCGTAATGGAGGGTTGCATTTTGGATTCCAGATGCGTGCACCCAGCTGTTGCTTGTCACTCCGGTGGTCTCTCTCGGTCTGTCTATACTCTTCTTTTTCCTCTTCTTTTCTTTTCACGCACTCACTCACTCCTTGCATGCAGCTCATCGGAACCACATCAGTGTGGACGGACCACAGCCCGAATGCTCACCAACCACACACAAGTCAAGCCACGGGGCTTCAGCCAATCAGAACAATTGACCGAGGAGGGCATTTTCTCATTATACAATCCTATGTCAGAGACTTGTACTTTTAGCGCAGGTGTTTGTAATCAAGGTTGTACTATTGTGAAACAGCCATTATCTCCATTTCGTTTCAGTTACCTCCCCTGTTCTGAGATACTGACTACTGACTCTTGTCTCAGAATGTGTATCTAAAGATCACAAAGAAAAAAGGAATTTAAAAGGCAAATATGAGTCATTTGATGGACTTTCTTCTCAGTCCGGTGTGATCTGTTTTGAAGCCAGTGGCGGCACCTAGTGGCGGGAACAATTAGTAAAGATTAGTAAAGATGCTGTGCAGTTATAGCATCTTTACAAATCCGCACAGAGGTTTAGAGAGTTTAAAACTTCATGGAAACTTGTTAAAAAACTAAAATCTACCTCGAATTAAAAACCTCTACATATCGTGTCCTGATAGAGTGTACATGCCGTGCAGTCTTGGTCCTGTAATTGAATGACAAGCTGCTGTGTGTTTAGCTGATCCAGGATGAGAGCGCAGCCGCGGATCAGGTGACTGAGGCGTATTCCCCCTCTGTGGGAGGCCAGTCCACTCGTTGCTGGGGGTATACACACTGCAACGCTAAGCCTTTGTTAATGAGTACGTATCTGTGTGTGTGTGTGTGTGTGTGTGTGGGTGGGTGTGTGTGTCCATGTCTGTGTGTGGCAGGCCCACTGGGGGCCACAGGATCTGCGAGTCTATTACTTTGTTTGCTTGTGTGCACGGATACACGTGTGTTTTTCTGTGTGTATGCATGTCTGCTTATTAGCATGCATGTGTGTGTGTGTTTGTGTGAGGGAGAAAGAGAGAGAGAGAGGGATGGGTGTTTGGACCCAGGAGTTAAGCTGCTGTTAATTGGTCAGCCATTTGAAGCACATGGGAGTCCAGTCAGGCAGTAGCTGAGATGATCGGTATGCTCGGCCAGTTATGGGACATAACATTGATTCTATGCTTTCAATGGATGCTCAAAGTGCTCTTTTGTCTCTCTCTATTTCATACTTTGGTTGTAACTCAACAAACAAGTTATTAGTAAGTGAGCTTTTGAGGTCCTAGGAGGGAGACTACGCTCTGATTGGGCTGTGGCTTTATATTCATCAGAAGAAACAAGGAGCGATACAACTCTGCTCGTTGGACTCTCGTCATAAATAAAGTTAATACAAGTGTACTTGTATGTACAATCACAATGTGTCCTCGAGTCGCTTCACAAACGAGACCGTGTGTGGAAAAAGTTGATTTAGTTGAAAGGAGGAGGGAAATGATGTGGCTAAAGAGGATGTGAATCATCGGTTTAAAGACAGAAAATGACTGGACACGGACCGTCGAACAACTCGGAGCCTTTGGCGTTGGCAGCCGAGACGCTTCGTGAAAGCATGCCTGACTTTTTTTGGGCTGCGCAGCTTTTTGTGAAGCACACCCGCTGACTTTGTGTTTGAGGACGCTTTTCTAGACAAGACAGACTCATTTTTCAGAGTCTTCATCCTACAAGTCTTCATTTTCTCTCATGCAACCCGTATTCTCCAGCGGGGTTTTAGTGCCAGAGAGGAAATCCAGCCTGCAGATTGTTTTGATATTGTTGGACCCTCTCCTGGAAAACCTCTTTGCTCAGCGACACAAGGGTGTTCTCCATTTAGAACCGTTGGCTGCTTGGCAGAAACACCTCATCTGATCACGGCAGTGAAGCTGTTTGAAGAGCTCCAGATTTCACCTTTGTGTGTGTGTGTGTTTGTGTGTGTGTGTGTGTGTGTGTGTTTGAAGCCGAAGAGGCTCAATCCAAAAGGAGATTTTCGCCATTTAAATACAACATGGAGATAAATTCTGCAACTTTTTAATGGATAGCAGGCAACATAAATCCCTCTCTACCTTATCATAATGCATTTCCTCCTCAATGATGAATACAGTGTTTCAGAGCAGTTCACTTTTACAGTGCCTAATATTATAAACATGCGCTTACAGTACAGGGGGGCTGGGGGGGGGGCATGCAGCTGGCGTAGATATATTGTGTCCCATGGATTTCAGCATTGGTTGTCATTAGACTGCAAGAATGGAAGCAATAAGAAACACACATATGTTAAGTGTGTTTGTCTGTACAATTTTTTTTATGAGTGAGTCCACAGTGGCCTGTCTGTGCTGCCTCTGTCAGCCTAATGCCTCAGACCAACGTGTGCACACACAGGCAAGTTTGTGCTGTCATACTGGAATTAATCGAGTGTGGGGTTGTGTAAATCATTCCAAACCTCAGAAAATACACTCATGCAAACACACAGACACACACATATCCCTGCCAAGCAGCTTTCCCCTGTAGATGTGAGTGAAGGACCAATCACTGAACGGGGGAAGCAGAGCTGCGAACAATGGAAGATAGAGAAACTGTCCTGGAGGAACTGAGATTAAACACGTCTCAAAGTGATATTGTGAGTCTGACGTGGGAACCAGGCAGTTATATACCAGCTATCAGCAGCATTATCACTGCATACAGTTCTGGAACCAACCTTGACCAAGCAACACATTCCCTGGCCACAGCTGGGCTACTTCTATTCACATTTGAGACTAAACAATTAATCAAGATATCCGTTGAAAACAAAAAAAAGTTTAGTTGCGGCACAAGGTGCATTTTTCACGTGATGAAAAATGTCAGGTTCAGTGTCTGTCAGATTGTTCATGGTCAAGGAAATATTACACTATATATGTTGAAAGAAGGTATATGTATAATATGTATATTGGCCGATAGTAGCTATATAAACCAAGGCCATGCCAAGGGATGTGAATATGTGTGTGTGTGTGTGGGGGGGTTTAGGAGGGCAGTCCTTGATGTGCGAACACCGATCCTGATCCCTGCGCTCATTGAGCGGTTACAGACCAAACCCTGTCGGCCGCATTGGCTTCACAAGCCTGGTATTATGGTCAGCTTGTGGGGAGGAAAAGTAAACGGGGGTTTATAAGAGTATCAGACGCTGAGTAATGGACTCGGCACTGTGTTAAAATAAAAACGTCCACGGACTGAAGTGGCCCGCAGCACTTGCTATAAGCGATGCGACTCTGAGGTTTTCGTTGAGAGTTCCCGACTCGCGCCTTCGAGTGAGAGTCGATTTGGCACCGACTTAATTACCTATACACACAGCTCTATTTGATGATGATTAAAGCCACTAGCATACACAGATACACACACCTGCCCAGACACAGCTCGCCAGTCACCAGTCACAGTAGTTTGGGAGACATTAAAGGTGATGATTATTAGATGGTAATAATTAAAAGGCTTTAAAGCCCAAGTAAAGGAAAACTTTATAGATAGAAGCACGGTCTCGCGTAGAAAGACAAGATTGCCGCGCAACAACCACGTAATTATTGCTCGTCGAATGACCACCCTGAGGCAGGACACAAATGATAGCTTCCAGTTTTGTTTTTGATAGGGGGAAAAAACATTAAAGGTCTCCATAACAGATCCTGGTTTGTTGGGTGATACATCACTCGTACACTATTGCTGTTGTGATGTGAAAAAGTCCTAATTCTATCCTTCACAGTCTGCTGCTTGGCGGTTTCATGTTTTCAGCTCAGAGGAAGGGCGACCCTTTCTAAATCCAGGGGCTCATGTCAGAAATGCATCGCCGTGGAGCCAAAAACAATCCCAGCTTCCAACTGTTTGCAGCGTGCAAAGAATATATTTTGAAAAATGTCCTAAAATGTAAGGGACACCCAGTAAATTTAGCCTGAAAAAAAGTTGATTGTTGGAAATAGATGCAGAGAGACATTATTGAGCAATCGTTGGCTTAAAATAGTTGCACTGAATGAACAGAAATAGGTTAAAAAAGGTAGTTATAATTCAGTCGTGGTTCATAAATATTCTAAAATGAATATATGGGGAAAGTCATTACATGTGATCGAAGTTGCGGTGCCTGTATCTGAAAAAAATGGCTACGATACTTTTAAATTGGTCTCATGTGTCAGACAGTTTGTTCATGAGGCCAAAACGAGCTCCTGAGCAGAATGTCTTAACTCACTTGTAATCAGGGACATTCTGCTCCTCTTCCTCTTCCTCTTCCTCTTCACCTCTCCTCCAATATACATCAAGCATCAGATGGCACAGGATGTTCACATTCATTTAACTCTGTTTTTTTTTTTCCACTGCCTAATCATTGTCAGTCTGCCTCAATAAACAGATGCAGATGAGGTAGAGAACACTTTGGAAGCTTTTTGACAAATGTTAAGTTGCACAATTTCAGGAAGACGTCCACATTTATGTAAACGGTCCGCTGTTGGCATGTCTCTGAGGACATGTCCTATCGGCCATTTTATCTCCATCTGGCTGTACACCATTACAAAGGAAAAGCCGCCAGTTTATTCCCCCAAAGGGGAAACGTCTCCATCCAATCGGATGCCACTCAGTCAGGAAATGGCCTTTTTTGTAGATAACTACCATGTAAATGAGGGTGGAGCAAATTACAGGATTCCACCAAATTCACTAAAAGCGGCACACTTTCTTCAGCACTCATGTGAGTCTTGCTTTCAAGTTGTCCTTAAAGCTGCTATGAATAATATTATTTCTAATAGCAAGTAATGAAATGACATATAATGTGAAATTTTTTTAAATTTTAGTTCATCAGGCAGCTAACTCACTGTTAGCACCATAGTGGAAGATTAAGCTAATATTTTCTCAGAAATAGGTGGAGACCAAAAACCGAGATTAAAAAAGAGTGAATATTGAATTTGCATTTCTTAAATGGAAAACTGTGGCTAAAAACACAACTCCAAATGTTGCTCAATAAATATTGGATGTGTAAATAAACTAAAAGGAATGCCCACATTTTTAACATATCAACTTAAAAGATGATATGTCAGCTTATTCCAGCTGTAATTTCAAGTTTAATTTCCATTTATTAAAGCAGAAATCATGCCAGTCATTTCTAGATGGTCCTTACTCCTCAAAGGGAAAGCCTGCACTTCCTTTCAAGAGGATCTCTGCCTTCTACTCTCGCCTCTCCTCCCGTTAACACATCCACAACTGCCTTTATGTTCTATGGGAAGTAATCAAACAGCAATATATCCTTCAGCTAAGACAATTTCATCTCCAGGAAAGGGGGAATGTAACAGATATTCGCCAGTCGGGGTTTCTGGTGAGCGCTCGGGGCTTTCCGAGTGACTGTCGCAAAGCCAATACAAACAGTTATTTGACAGCTTTCTGGGTTTCTGGCTGTCGGATGCATCCGTTTCTTTTTTTATGCCTGAGAACGGGAGCTTAAATTGCCACTTGCATTGTTGTTCGAGTAAATAAATGGCTTTTGTGTTTTACACTAATGACCTTAAAAAAACACAGTAAATTGAGGGCTGTGCCGTTTATTATCTCTGACCAGCCACCCGTGAAATCCCACATGCGTGTGCTTGTTTATGTACATACATTTGCTTGTTTCAATACATTTTGTGTTTCTTTACGCATATCTGCGAGTGTGTGAATGAGTGTGTCTGCGTGTTCCCGTCAGAAGAAGCGCTCATGAATCCCCACTCAGCCGTCTCAGACATCTGGTTGCGGATGTACAGCTTATATCTCCGAGTAATATGTCCAGTTAAGCCCCTGGGAGCCGCCTCTGTGCACATCATTACAGCCCTCCTCCGGCTTCGCTTGGAACTTCGCTGAAACCCTATCGTTTGGTTTAAAGGGGTACAAATATGCCGAAGATCCTTTTATACTACTTCCTCCGGTCCGTCTCCCATCTGTTGCAGATTAGTCTTCAGAGTGTGTTTAGAGAGCTGAGCGGGACAGATAGTAAACCCAGAAGGTTTTAGTCAGAACTGTCAGGTAGGTCTGAATTAACAGAGAGGCCAACTGAGGATATGGCTGAGAGGAAAAAACAAGGGGGTCCGAGGAGAGAGAGAGAGAGAGAGAGAGAGACAGCGAGAGGGTAAGACAGGCTCCGAGATTACACGGCGACGGCGTCTGTCTGTTTACCCGTGAACCTCAGGGCCGCCGCTCGAGGGTCAGTGTGGAATGCCAACTGCGTGGCCAAATTCAACCGCGCTCACCGGGAGAGGAAGGGGGGGTGGGGGGGGGGGGGGGGGGACGACAAACAGGCCCGCACAATGACCAGTCGCACCGCATTCCCCGTGGGACTGAGTTTATTCAAGCTCGGAGCACAAAGAGAGCCTTTCCCCATGACACGTAGCCTCCATATCCGTCGCTCTCGTGGCATTCCAAAACCCGCCATGCACCCCAAAATGTTGGCGTGCTGAGCTCAGCGGATGTCGCTCAGCTGTTTCGTTAGCCGGCTCGTTTACTACGGCTCGGTAACCCACATGCGGCGAGACAAAAAAGCGTCTTGGGAATCGGCTATCGGAGCTAACGGCTATATGGTTACACACACAGACGCACACACCCCCACACACACACCTACCCTTCTCTGACTGCAGCCCGAGTGTGACAAGGTGCTCGGGGCGGGGAACTTGGTCCAACCTGTCGTTCCTAGCTCTTGTTGTGTTTCCAATTCCTGATTATGAGAAAGTGAGGGCACTGGTTGTGTAATACTCAGACGGTTGTGTGTGTGTGTGTGTGTGTGTGTGTGTGTGTGTGTGGATGTTTGTCTGTTCCGCTTGACTGATGCTCCATCCCTCCAGGGTTCTCTCATTAAGCCTCTGTGTACTCAACCCCGATCCCTGGACTACATCCATCTCTTGTTTAAAACTCAAAGGATTCTCTCACACACACATACACACACACGTGCACACACACTCACACACACACATATGAAAAAACAAACAGCTCGGCCTTACTAAGTGTGATGCAATGGTGCTGCTTGTCTTGCGTGATATGTCTTCACGTGTCATCGTACATTTGCTTCGCTCTCTTTTTTTGGCGGATTTGTTTTTTTTAGAAGCAGCGCTGCCATTCGTTGAGAGACACGGCTCATTAAAAACCTGCCTTATCTGTTTCTTTTGGCTGAATGTGACATGTGACACACTGGAGTCAGAGCGATGGAGCCTTAGATTAATAGGATTGCAATAACAATGCTGCATCATTCTTTTTACCAACGAAGTAAAGCAAAGCTGCAGTGATAGGCATGTGTGTCCTGTCAACAAGAACAACACAATCTAGTTCTTGAAATTGTTCAATTATATCATCAGTCCATCGCTCACCAGGGTTCCAGTTATAGATATCCGCTTGTTCTTTCTCTTCTGTACTCTGCATGTGAGGAAATGTGATCGCAGCAGCCTGAAACAAGTCTTCTTTCTTCCAGACACACACACACACACACACACACACATATAGTGACAAGAGGTTCCTTTTGTTAACTAATAGGTATTAAAGTTTTGTGATGGTGTTTCTCACTTATATTCCAGTTCCTCGCTGAATGTGATGAGAGAGTGTGAACGTCTTCTCTTATTTCATGCTAAGTGTGATGCTGTTTAACACGGCGGCCTGTTTGATCTCTATTCATCAACACAGGAGCCTCACCTGTATGCAAAGTTGTGATTTCACAGGGAAAATATATGCATATATATTCCAATAATTTGAATATGTGCATCTCTTTGAAGAACTGGACCAGCTACTCCAAGACCGTAGTTACCATTATATTGAAATGCAGAGAAATTCTTAATTGTTTTTCCCCGATGGATAACCTAATGAAACCCTTTGTTTCCAATCGGATACGTCTGCTTGGCAAGATGTGTTCGCCTACAGGGATCGTCTAGGACTTGCATGCCGTCAGATTCAGGTAATGACTGTTTAAGTTAGGCAGACCCGGCCACATTACGGAAAGAAATGACAATAATTAATAACGTACCCCTAGACATGAAGCTATTTAACCCTGGCATTGCATATTTCTTCAACGTAGTCTAATCAGCCTGTGAGTAATGAAGGGATTTATAGAAAAGTCATAATAATGGGCTACATATGCAGGGATACGGGTAGATCCAAAAGCACAATAAAGATCAGATAAACATGTCAGGCTGAACAGAAGCTGCATTGAAGCAGCGATTATTATTCATTGGGCAACGATTTATCTCAAATCTGATGCCTACTATTTTGGAAGCCAATGAATAGAACATTTGATCGCATCTGTTGGATGCACGCTGGTGACTGAAGTCGGCTCTAGTTTCCGATGGCCCAGAGCAGATGTAATGATCTTGTGAGGAGATTACAAACACTGTTCCACAAAGGTTTCCTGTCTAATCAAGGAGTTCACTCGTAAGGATAGTGCCAGCATGCTAACATGCACATGGGGTCAGTTGGCAGATACGTCCAGCTAATTAGATTAGATTAGATTCAACTTTATTGTCATTACACAAAGTACAAGTCTTGGTGCAACGAGATGCAGTTGCACTTGGTAGCAATGGTTTTGCAGTTATATGGTCCAAACTTTAAAACCTGATACTCTTTCTGAATTGAAAGTTGAAAGCTCACTGAGGGCGTTGCTATTCATGAATACTCGGGACCTATTTCTCTGGCAATATATCCGATAGTTGAGAATAGTGGAGTATCCTATGGGAGCAAATAGAGGAAGAGGATCACCAACGTCATTATTATTAATTCTCTGGGCTTCCATGACATGTTTTAGTGTGGGCCAAACCAACACCGCCAATCCCAAAAAGTAGATCCACATCAATCGGGGACCGTCCACTTTGCATTCTCATAAATGGTTTAAGTCAAGCGCTGAACAAGAAGAAACTTGACGGAAGCTTCCCAAAATCTATAAGCTCCCGTTACTTGACAATTTCCTGCATTTTACAACCCTTTTATTGCGCCTCCTATTGTCCCCAAAGGTGTGCAGGTAACACCCTGCAGTGGTTAACAAATCTCTGCAGAGGGTTTTATGACAGAAACTTCCATCTCACCCGGGGCCGGGAGTGTCAGGGAATATTAACACCAAACTGGAGAGACCACTTAGCGGCACTTTGGCGGACCTGATATGCAGTAGCGAGTTAAGCTGGTGGGCCTTGTTAGCGAGGTCTAAAGATCCATTTCCTGGTGTGAAAGGCTGCCGAGAGGCGTCTGTCGCCGACAATGGGGCTGAATGAGGCATCATAATGGATGTGAATTGAGACGCGGATCGGAGGTCTTTATTTGGAGAGGAGATGTGTGTGAGCTGGTTTTCCAGTTGTCATGCATATGACCTTTGTAAGCGGGACACTTTTGAAATAGATAGCAGTGTCTTTATGTGGAAAACTATACATGTCGAAAGATTTGTCTGGTGGGAGTTGGTGTAGATGTATATTGTACTACAAAAAAGACCATTCTGACACAGGGTCATCGAAATGCAGGCACAAAGAATTTCAAAAGAAGTTTCACTTTCAAAGTTTAAAATTGAGTTGTTGGTTTATTTTTTGTCTTGGCTTGTCAGCTTTGGTTGGACATTTTTCGGTTGCAGATAACATAAGAATGAGGAGACTAAGTGTAAACCGCTTGAACAGTTCATCGGGTCTCTTCCGTCTTTGCGATGGCTGATCGTTGAGAAGAGCGATACGCATCGGTGCCTTTCGAATTGCTGAGTCAACAATTGCTACACACTAGTTCATTTCAAGCATACACTAGTCTAATTATTGTTTCCTACTAAATATATTTAATTGCGCATCATTTATAACTCCATCACCACCACCTCCACACCCTCACATGCAACAGAATGAACTGAAAACCTTTGCAACACTCAAAGCCTATGTTGGTGTTAATCCTGCGGAGGAGAACTTTTTGCACAATCTTATATATTTCATCTGGTATTTGCACTTTACGCTACTTTAACATAAGGAATGGTCTCTGTGTTTTATGACGACCCATCCTGCAACAAGCTGAAACATGTCACCGTCCTTGTGGACGTCTGTTCTGAACACACGTCACCACTGATGTTTGCATTCTACGGCATCAGTTAAACCCCCTCCTGCCTCCTGGGGATGAAACAGTGTTGTGGTGGTAGAGTCCAGGTGTGAATGACCGTAATATATGAAAAAAAGCACAATGAAGGTCAAGAAAGTTTCCAGTTGAGTTCTTTTCCGAAAGATAGGTAGAGGAGATGTGCAGAGTAAGCGTGCTGGGTATCTTTAGGCTAGAAATGGTCTTGGATTTCAAGTTTAAAGAAAGCCACTAGATCTTGTCTGAACTTCAGTCCAAACGCCTTTGCCAAAGAAAGAAGATACCACTCCGAAAGTTTTTTGAAAGACTCGATCGAAAGCTTTCTGGCCAAACTCTGTCTGGCTTTCCTGAGCTCAGTATTAGACTGAATACAACTGAATATCAGCCAAAAGTTCCTCCATTAAATCAGATACATTTTCAATCAATGTCAGGGTTTCTCCCCTAGAATAGTTGTGGTTGGATCCGTCTTGCTTCAGCCGCCGGTGAAATGTGAAGCTGCCAGTCAAGTGATATCATGTTGTGTAACTCAGGGCACATTGAAAGCAGTGATAGTTGGGTGAAACTGTGCGTCTGTGCACATTCACTTCGCCTGCCTCGTACGTTTGAATTTGTAAGCGTTGTTTCGGGTCAGAGGTCACTGCATAAACCCTCCATTTGTTAGTTCCTGCTCATCGGCCTCCGGCGTGTCAATGAGACCAGAGTGTCATCCATTCAGGACATGTCCACTAGCTTTGCAGAGTGCTGATACATGATGCCATCGCCTTATAATGAGAAAGACCCATTAAAAACCTCAGTTTATTTTGCAAAGGGAGGGATATAAGACAGAGGTCTAAATATAAAGAATAGTGTTAAAGTCCTTTTTTTCTTGGCTGTAAAAGACAGACAAACTGACCTCTTCAAAACTAACAATAAGACTCCATGTTAAATAACATGAGACGTTCTGCATCCTCTCTTAAGAGAGGAAGTAGAGGAGACGGTAAGGTCAACTGTCCTCTGGTTTTCTAAAGGACCACAAGCCAGGGCCCAGTCTGAAGGGCTGATATCTGCCTATTGTGTGGGATAAAGCCACTCATCCTCTGACCTGTCCTCTATTCACGCCAGACAATTCCTCACCCACTCATTGTCTGGTTGTTTTTTTAACCCACATTAAGTACTTGCCTGTCACACAAATGGAGCTTTTTCCTCTCCATCCGTTTGCTTGGAATATGATTTTGAGAGTTTCTACCAATGCATATCCAGATAAATATCCGGAGACTCAACGCACACATACCTGTTTACACTGGCATTTGGTTGATTTGAACATTTTATGGCCTGCTTTTATCTTCTCTATTTGTTTATTTATTGTATCGCACCATCCTTTTTACTGTGTATTGTACTTTGCTCTTTAATCTGCTAAAGTTTTGGCCCCTGTTATTGCTAAATTGCTTTAATTGACTTCTGCACTGCACTATGGGACACTGTGCCTGTGATACGTGCAATATAAATAAACTTTACTTACTTACTTACATCTTTAAAAAGGGTTAAACAAGAAATGGCTTTTGCAAAGCGCCGCCAAGACTCCTGGAAAACTTGAGAGCTTTTCTGAGAGGTTTACTTGCCAAGCTTCTCTCTATCCACTCACACACAATTTCAAATATTTGTTGGTGTAGCGTAGACAATCCCATCTCTATGCACACAGAGAATCTCTCCGCTAAGCTAGCTATCTAACGGAGCTTTTTCTCATTTGTAGCAGGTATTTTGGCTTGAAACAAACAGCTCTGTTGCCCTCTCCGCGAGTCACTTTGTGGGGTTGTCAAGGGACAGGGCGCCTTTGTCTGCTGGACAATCGAGTAAACTCATTTGTCATTTTAGGCTCTTTAAATGAAGCCGTTGCTGCTTTTCAGCCTTCCACCGTGATGGATGGTGCAGTTTGTTCAAATAAATTACGGCAAACTTCCCCAGGCATATCGAGTGAGCTGTTTGTATTTTGTCCACTGCGCTGGTTCTGAGCAACATCTTATATACTTGATGATGCCAATATCTTATTTAAGAATAAAACTCTTCCCTTCTCGTTCTGCCGGATTATCCTGACGAGAAATGCTCTTTGACATTAACGTCATTGCGATTGGCTGAAGTGAGAGACGAGGACAGGGGACCCCTATCCTCTCACTCAGATCTCCGAAATAGGAAGGGGGCGTTGGTACCAGTGATGGGCTGAGCAGACAGATCCCCAGCGTGAGAATTTCTTGAGATGGATGAGGCTGACTTTGGAGGAAGCACAGTCAATATTTAACTTGGAAAAATACTCAAGAAAACATGAGGAGTTTCATTTTGGAAAGAAAAATGATCAGCTCCATTTAAATTCAGTGCGTCTAAATCGGGGAGAAAAGCCTGTCGGCGATGTCGGCGAACATATTCACACAAACACGGTATGCTACCATACACCGCTAAACGGCACATCTAAAAAGTTATAGGCAAGTGTTAAAAGTTAATAATATTAACTCAACAGTTTCTGCTTCCCTCAAGTGGCTCAACATAATCTGTTAACATACATTTAACTGAACTAATGTCCATTTAAAAGTACTATAATTTGCCTCAGCGTTGTGCTGTTAGTCATTTTCTCAAACAAGGCTTGATTGTCATCAAATAGCATATGATACAACCATATACAATCTCTTATTTTGCTCAGATTATTGCCAAAAAAAACATTTTTTGTTGTTGAGATAACGGAGCAGCTGGGCCCAGAACACATGCATTTACAACTTGATCTAATCTAACAGTAGAGTAGAAATGAATGTGACATTATAGGAGCAAATGACACGAGATGCATGAAGCCGGATGACTTGAGAGCGTTTAATGACAGTGACACCGAAGCAGCCACTTCATTTGTCTGAAGGAAAGTTAAGACGAGTGAAACTGATGCCTGTGATGCACATAACCACAAATATATGGAAAAAAGAAAGCATTGACTATATTCATGCTCTTTTATTTCAAATCTTCTTTATTGATTTTGCAAAGATTCATGCTCTTTTACACATTTCTGCCTTCCTCAATAAGAGGAAAGAAAACCCTTTTTTTAATCTGAAAGTAAAAAGATGTGTTTGAAATTGACTCTGGTATTAATCACCCTTCCGTAATTTCTTATAAGGCAGCGAGTAGAACACAAACATTAAGAAAGAATAAGGCTGACTGCAACAACACAAAAAAGTCAAAGAGAAAGAGTAGAGTGGACATGTCATCTGGCTCGCAGGAATCCTGCAGCCGGGTTGGGGGGCTGGGTGGCGGGCTTGATGTCACTCTGGTGGAAGAAGGGGGTGTAAAGATAGGTGGGGTGTTGACTGTGTGTGTGTGTGTGTGTGTGTGTGTGTGTGTGATTGAAATGCAGTGGCAGGCGATTTGCTCTGGAGGGGGGGGGGGGGGGTGAGGGAGGGGCTGACAAGGCTTGGCTGCCCAAAGAGCACACACACACACACACACACACACACGCACACACACGCATTCACTCACTCCCACACACTCACAGGGATCAGAGACACTGCGGACAGAGACGTCACCTCTCCTCTCTCCTCCTTTGCTCTTCGGACCTCACCATTTTGGATATATTAAGGAGCTGCTCCCCGAGCCGCGGAGTGAGTGAAAGTTGCGTCCTCTCAGACTTCTCAGACTTCTCCTCACAGCGAACGTTGACTTTTCAAAACGCCTGAGCCGTCGGGGGAATCCTGGCCGAGTGGGATCTGTATCTGATTAGAGCTTGGATCCGTTGAGCTTGATGCTGCAGACATGCAGCCCTAGTTGGAGCAGCTGTGTGACCTGGGGGATTGTGTCAGTGAAAGAGGCCTTTATGCGAAGGTGGAAAGAGAGATGCTTTTCCTGGAGGTGAGAGGAAATACAAATGCAGAAGGATTTTTTTGATGAATGAAGAGTGCTTTTTGCAGCTTTACTGTGGAAAAATGCTTGCGCCTAAGTTCCACCGTAACTTCTTCACGATCTGTTGATGTGGAGGCATGCAATGGGTTGTGGGAGATATCCTTGGTTGACAGCATCATCCACAGTAAATGGTTAAAAGCTTTTACCGAATTTAAAATGATCCGTGTGTGGGAGAGGTGATCTTGCATGTGGGTTATAGTGTGTGTATGTATGTGTGGTGTGTGTATAGATATATACACTCATTACGTGTCTGTGCAGGTGGTCTCACTCAAACTGTGTTAAGTCTCCTGGGTAGCCCCTGACACCCATTTGGTCTTAAAATAACACTCTTTGCCAGTCAAAGAGCGATGACCTCGGCCTTTGAACTCCACAATTTAATGGTTTTCCTAAAGTAAATCCAATGACATTTAGAAAGAAATAGACCGCACATTATTTCCACTGCTCCGGTCTCAACAACAAGTGCTCAACATTTCCATATCTGTCAGTTGAATTAACTGCATATAACTACAGCTGTAACCGCTCTACCGATTGGATGTTTTAATGAATCTCCTCTCTGAGAGAATTTGAAACACATCTGTAAAAGTCAGTAAATTAGGATGCATTCCTTTAGTTTGCCCGGTGTTGAGTTCATTTAAAAATTGCACGTGTTTGACTAACTATTTCCTCGCTGAAGGAGGGCCCCTTTGGAAAGTGTCAGTTAAGCGGGGGAGGCGCACACGGTTAACCGCTAGCCGGCTACATCTGGCCCATGTTTACACAGACCCAGTGTTGTGACTCTTTAAATGCCCCCTTTCAAAGACTTTCCCTTTTTCACCCCTCTAACCTTCTCCTGTCACGTCTCCGCCGCGGCCCGGGTTAAAGGAGGAACAGTTGGACATTTTGTTTTTGTTTTTCCGACAAAGACAGCCATTGTGTTATTGCCAACGGGTGACATGGTTGTAACGTGAGTTGCGATGTGCGTTGGCTCAGGAATCCACAGTCACCTTTTTCCCCCATGTGGGATGGGAGGCAGAAGAGATGAAGAGCGGCAGAGAGCAGAACTAGAGCAGAAAAGATCGTATTCTCTGGTTGTAGCTTCTCAAGGGACGATGTGTTGATTTATTTTGTCATATGATAGTGAATTGAATATCCTAATGACATATCCTGCGTGACATAACCAGAAATGTCTCACCTTTTAGATAATAATGGGGATTCCTGAATTCCTTTTTGTAATAAATAATGAAAATGGGATGGTTCTCTGTGGTGATGCTGGGTGGCCCTGCAGCTTTGGATGTCACATGTTGGAACAACCTACATGTGTCTATGCAAAAATGTTACGTCTACAATCATGTTGTCATCAAGAAAAACAACTTCAGCATTAATTGCCTCCTATTCTTTTATTAAAAAGGTCCCACAAACTTCCATTGTGCCACTGGGATATCGGGTAAAACATGCCCTCCATCTAATTGCAGAACTTTAGGTTAGTCGAGATAAAGCAGAAGAGGTCACGGAGAGCTTCTGGGTGATAACATTATCTATCCTACCATAAAACCTGATAGATTAGTCACTGAAGAACAAAGCAACAGTCAAATACCCTTTTGTTCTGTGATAAGAGCTCTGGTTTGACTTTTTCGCTGCATTTCTAATCTGTAAATTCTGTGTTTAGAGGCCCTGGGCTTCATTCAACTGTATGCTAATCGAGGCAATGCTAATATTCCCCCAGTCGTGTTGCTTTTGAATAACCGGCTCGGTGTCAGAGACCTTGAGGGTGAGCTGAGGGGAGAGAAGGGACGTTTCTGTGAGGATGGGGCTGCACAGCGTTTGGCTTGTGAGTTTAGTTTGCAAGCTGACCTGCGACCTTCGGAGAGGGCACAAGCAAGATAATCCTTCTTTACAGGATCAATACTTTGTCATACATTTTTAACAAGAAAAAAAGGAATTGAACCACGACACCTATTTAGGATGTAAAAAGGTCTCAATGTATTTCCAGAATCTTTAATTTGTATCTTTAATCTTTTATTGTGTGTATGATTCGGACAGAGTAGGGAAAAGTTATGCACTTCTTATTTTTGCACATTTTCTGGGTGAGGGTAACACTTTCCCTTAGATTCATACGTTTAATTTCACTCCTTTCTAGTGTAAAATAAACCCTAACATTGTTACAGTAGGCTCAGTGACGATTTGGGCGGTGTAAAAGTGTTGCTCCATTCACATATGTAGCTTGAAATCAGTGTTGAATTGAGAATTAAAACAGTGGGGAGGGTCTTCCTTTAAAAAAAAGGTTCAGCCCTCTTTCACACCCCAATAGTTTCCTCACAGTCCCTAAGTATCACCTAATTCAAATGCATTTTAATGACCGCTCTAAAGTCACACTTAACAAGCGTAGGAGTTTGTCAATAGAAGCCATCACGACCCTGATGCTCCTCACGCTGCTGCCGTTGTTTAACTTTTAGAGACCCAACCTGCATGCAGGTTGAGGGCCCGTGTGAAGTTTCCAACAGTTTCTACCCAAACAAGTTCTCTATTCTGCTCGGCATTTGCATGTCAAAGAGGCAGAGTGGGCAAATCACAAGTGGCCTTTTCAACACCTTGAAGCCGAAGTGCTGTTGTCAGGCTGAGGGGGCTCTGAAGAACACGAAGGCCTAGATAACAGGGCTACCGCGAGGCACAGAAACGAGACTGATTAATCCCCATTCGTGTAACAATCCAACTGTTATCAGCTCGTAAAGAGGAAGACAAAAGCTGCTGACAGTGGATCCGTCCTCCAGCAGTCTCGGAGGACACATGCCGATTATTTTTAAAGTTGATCACGTGGCTTTTTGAAGATTATTATTGCCACGTCGCATTTGTTTTAATTTTCCTGATCATAGATGCTGCTTATACATGCGTCATAACCTTCAGTTGTCGCACAGTGGATGAGAGCAGCAGCTGTTTGGTGGATAACAGCTGGAAATGTATGTTGCGTCATGTCACAGCATTATAATTGTCGTTGAAAAAGAATGCGCCTGTGTGAGTTGATTGTTTGGTCGTTGAAGGAGTGCACCGCACTGGAAAAAGCCTCTCGTGATTTTCCTTTTCATTATCAAGTGTGTCTTGAGTTCCCTTTGAATGAGAACACATCTCGCTTTGGGTACTTCATCAAGCATGATTTCTGTAACGATAAACAAAGGAAGTATGACATACTGCACTAATGCGATGGAAAATAACAGATCAGTTTTTCTTGAGGGGGCCTCAAGTGGTTGAATTGTGAAAGGAATGCCTGATACATTACACAGAAACATTGTCCTTCCTCAACCCCTAAAATACTACCGGGAAAAAAAAACATAACCATCAGGCGTATCCCAGCCAGCGCCAAGAAGAGGCAAGGTCAAAGCCACAGCGTTGGGTATAATTAAACAGAGGAGGTATATTAAAAGTGTGTTCTCTAAATGTGATTCCTAAATCCTCCCTTTTGAATCCACAGAGCTCGAGTGTGATGAACCTGGAGCGCAGCGAAAGAGGGGAGCGCCCTTCTCCTCGGGTCCCAGATATGGAGCCTCGTACTGGGGGGAAGATGGGGAAAATATCCATGGGCTTCCAGAGGAGCTCCACCTCAGATGACGACTCCGGATGTGCGTTGGAGGAGTACGCATGGGTGCCACCGGGACTCAGGCCTGAGCAGGTATAGGACACCAAAATTATACTATTCTGATTTTATCTTTTTGGAATTTTCCTTTAGAGGATGTATAAACATGTGTGTTAACAGCATTGGGTTTTTACTTGTAACGTGGGCAGAAAGTATGTTCTCGATGCCACATTAGCAGATCAGTGAAGCACGACATTCAGTGTATTCAGCAGGGTTCATACGGTCATGGAAAACCTGGAAAAGTCATTGAATTTTAAAATGGTCATTTCCAGGCCTGGAAAAGTCATGGAAAAAACTTAAATCATAAAAGTTTTGGAAAAGTCATGGAAATTAGTTATATTCACATGTTCATTTGCGCCGAATTTAAAATAATACATTTGTGTGTGTGTTTTTTTTAAAGACGCACAACATATAAGCCGGCGTACGCTCTCGATACGCAATATTTTCTAAATTGTGCATGTTTATACCGAGATTTCAATTTGGTCATGGACATTTGGTTTGAATTCCTGGAAAAGTCATGGAAAAGTCATGGAAATCCACTGGTCAAAATGTGTAAGAACCCTGATTCAGGATACACATGTTCGGCACATCTTAGTCCAATATATTTCCAAATTTCCTAAAGAATTTAGTCAATATTTCCTTTCCCCCTGTCAGCAGGAATTAGTCCATTACATTTCCAGCCCTTCGCGGTATCTTGTGTGCGTACAGACGTCACAGTCGGACGCCATGCAGCAACTAAATGGAGATTGACATGTTTGCCCAGCAGTGTGACTGATTAAAAGGACACATATAGCAGCACTCGTTCTGATGCTGATAACACTGCTGGCCTCCCGCTGCATCACTTCTCTCTCATTTATCTGCACGATTTAACGGATTAAGAAGCTCACGATTGCAAGATATAAGTATGCCAATCGCTGACTCTATGGCCGAGAAGGTGACAAGTAACACTGTTGTTGATTTCTGGAAAGGAGTGAGAGTTCTTAACAACTGTAAAACATCTTTGCTGTGCACTGTTGATGGAATTTCAGGAACAGACCATATTGCTGAGTTATGGCGACAGCATTGTAGTACCTTATTCAACTGTATCAGAAGTGAGATATATAAAATTGAAGACTCTCATTAGATTCATAAACCTTTTCTGTGGCCTTCGATGTTTATTTTTTCTTCTCAAAGAAATATTATTTACACAAAGGGAAAAAAAGAAAAAAGAAGCCATTTAAGTTGTCTTGACACTTAAGTTGTCTTGACACTGTAGGAACTAATAATAGCAATAAGTTACAATTTATCAAACTCATTTCTGGTTTCTGTTTGACTGGATTACCTCCTACAATATTTTTACTTTTGTGTAATACTTGAACTACTAATACTGGAATGTCCTTTTGGACAATTGAAGCAGTGCGATTTGTTCGATTTGTTTGTTCTGTGTGCTTTTGAAAATAAACTCTATTTACAAAAAAAAAGAAGTGAGATAAGTAAGGTGGACAATATTGAGAGTAATGTGCCAATGACGATTATGTCATGAGGTAATAAAGAAGCTATAAATAAGCTGATGCAAGTGGTTTAGACCATATTACTGCTGAACACCTTAACCATGCTAGTCCGAGGATAGCTCCTCTTCTTGCCATTTGTTTTACCGGATTTGTGATAAGGTAAAATTTCTTGGACATTTTATGGCAGAGCAGATGACCAATGATGAAGATATGGCAATGTCGTAGGATTTATGCACAAGCAAACATTCTCTCACTCATGCAAGTTTAATACGTGTACAGATGGAGTGAAGATGTCTCTGTTTGGAGCATATTGCACACCTCTCTAAACTGCACATGGTCGAATTATAAAAAAGCATACAGAAATTTTTAGTATCCTATAATGATGCCATGAGAATATTATTGATGAGACAAAGATGGGGTAGTGCAAGGGAAATGTGTGTGGCAGCAGGAGTTAATACTACCCAAGCTGTCTGGTTAATGACTCCGAAAATGAAATAATCATGGTGTTATCAAATATAAAGTTCATTTCTACGCTCATCGCCCTACCAGTCCCAGCTGTGGAGATATTGGTACAGCTGTCTATTTGTAAAGCATTCCTAGGTCTGTGTATTTTACTTGTGATTTTGTATGCATTTATATTCAATTTAATGTTGTCAAATTCAATATTGTCAACATTTAAAGTTTATTCATCCGTCTTCATCCGCAGGTCCAGATGTATTTCTCCTGCCTGCCGGAGGAAAAGGTGCCGTACGTCAACAGCCCCGGAGAGAAGCTCCGGATCCGCCAGCTCCTCTACCAGCTGCCTCCGCACGACAACGAGGTACATATGGCAGCTAAGAGAGGGATGAACTCAACGAAGGGAAAAAGTTCATTTCCCCGAACGAGAACTGAACTAAACTTTTGGCGCAGTCTGAAATGTTTCCGGCACTATAATTTTAACTGAAATGCCATATTGTTCATCAGTGGAATATTTCCTAGATCTCTGACTCAATCACCTTCAAATGACAGTTCAACTGCTTCTTCTTAATCTTCAGCTCTCTGTCCGACTACTTTTTTAGAGTAAAAAAACGCCCAATTCAACTGCTTCCAACTCTTAAATTTGAGACTTCAAAATGCAATAGTTAGTATAATTTGTCAGAGCTTATTGCTGAAAAGCTTTAAGAAGTGTTGATTAATGAAATAGTAGAAATCCTGAAAGCAATTTTTAGAAATGTGGCTTTTTTTGCCTAACAACAAGATACGGGAATACTGTTATAGATGTGGTATAAAACCGACAATAAGAAATGTCAAACTATACCCCGCCCGAACTAAAGTCTCCGCAATCTTGCTGATCTTTTCTTATACGACTCAGACAACGGCTGCATTCCCTCGACGGTTTGAAAAGCTCCTCTCTTGACAGCAAAGCACAAGCCAGCCTCTTCTGCACAAGAGCTTTATGGTGTGTCAACCAGCTCTCCTTTCACATCTGGGTTAATAGGAGTTTACATTAGGAGATATGGTGGAGGGGTTATCACCAGAGGGGTGGCTGGGGGGGGGGGGGGGGCTTCTGTCTGACGGAGGTGGTCTTTGTACACACACGTGGAAGGTACACACCAGTAACAGTCGACACACACACACACACACACACACCGGGTTTGACTGTGCGGTTTTATGGTGTTTGCCGGTGGGGGGGGGGGGGGCAACTGGCAGAGGATTCCTGGCGTAACTGCGGTTCGAAGAGACGAGCGCTCGGTGTACGCGTTACATGTGCAAAAGGGGGAGAGACAGCGAGTGTGTGTGTGTGTGTGTGTGTGTGTGTGTGTGTGGCGCTCACACACCGGCGTTGTTTACTGTTTACTGTTGTTTTTCGGAACAACCGAGCTAGTTGTTAGTCTCGGTCTTTTATCTGGGCCGTCATCGTGGTCGTCTCTAAACACAGAGGAAGGGTTTTGAGTATCGCTCACGCCATCCTTTCAACGCGAGGAGAATTAGCTTTCATCAAACCCTCCTCCCAGACATACATGCAGGGCGTCATGTACTTCCCCAAAGGCTGGCAGCTAGGATGAAAGCTGAACCCCCATCGGTAATAAGTCAAACTGCTAAATCAACCTCTATGTGCTATTAATTTGTCAACTCCACTCATCTCTCTCTCTCTCTTTCTTTCTTTCTTTCTTTCTTTCTTTCTTTCAGGTGCGTTACTGCCACTCTCTGACGGAGGAAGAAAAGAGGGAGATCCACATGTTTAGCGCCCAGAGGAAGAGGGAGGCACTGGGGAGAGGAACACCCAAGATCCTGCCCCGAGCTCTGCACCACACCCGCTGTGAACATGTAGGTACCACACGGGGAGAACATGAGACGACACACACACACACACACACACACACGCACACACATGCACACATGGACGTTTAACTCACTTAGTGCTCATGTAGCTATAAGTTAAGCTAGGAGTAAACCAACTTGTGGGTCTTGAGTTATTTATATACGGCGAGCGGCTAACACCCGCCATCCCAACGCGGAGCGCCCCGAGGCCCGGCCCTGATTGGCTGACGCGAGGGTTTTGATCGCGGGCATAAACCTCCTCATTAGGGCGCGAGGGGAAGCAGGGAGATTGGGAGGCTCACGCTCAAGCCGAGCGGAGAAGCCAGTTCCTCGGGAGGAATTTGACAAATTTCCTGCCGCCCATCTATATCTCAGCGTGACAGGCTGCGAAAGAATTTACAGGTTAACGAGTCATTCTCACAGGCAGTCTTAAAAATCCGACTTTCTTTCCCCCCAAACAAGTCACAGTATGTAGCACATTATTCCACACCAGCTGGGATAGTAAAATCAGCTCAGTACCAGCAGCTGGTTTTAAGACTTTTTTCCGGAAAAGAGTCGGCATTTTTCTGCCTTTAAAGATTTAAACAAAAAGGATTTACTAAAGTTCGAGATGTATTCATTCGTAAAACTGACATTTTTTTGGTCCACAGTTTGTGGTGTAAAAGTAAAACATTCCATTCATCTTATATTAAACTATCTTTCAGTCAGCTAGTTAAAGGGATTCTTGGCTTTCAGGGAAAGAGAGACATCTTGTTCTAAACACGCTGCTCTGAGCTATGAACAAACAATCCTAAAACTGGACCTCCGGTTCCTTACTTTTGATTTTTACGAGTTAAACAAAACACTTAGTGTCATTTCAGCTGCCCTTTATCATTTTCCGGAAAAAAGCTTAAACAAAAAAACGTAAATATTAGTGTTGTGTGGCTTCCGGGAATTTGAGCCATGACCGGCGAGTAAACCACATCCTCGGCAAGGCATCATGGGAGAGCAGGCCGGCCATGTTAATTCCCCCTGGACAGGCAGATGAAGCCTGACATCAATCATACAGATGCTGCCGCAGTGATGCAAGGTCACACACACACACACACACTGTAATGATACATAGGAACTCCAACGGATGCGCACATGCTCAGACATCCTGGACATGTATGTGTGTGTGCGTGTGTGCTCTGCAAACACACACCCCGTTGACTTGTCGTACACACGCGTGGACATGCACCAACTGCACATCCCCGTGCATTTAAAAAGGATATATCGCAAAAGATGTGTATATTCACACTTTGTCAGGCTCCGGTTTCCTGGTGGGGACACACAACACCGCCGTATCCGAGGCCCCTGTGTGTCCACCCCGGTAATAATGGTTAACAGCTGGGCATGCTATCCCAAAGCCGCCTTCGGGTGTCTCGTAGCTCGGCTGGGTTATATAAAGACTCATGATTGCTCGTTCTGACATGCTCTTACGATCTCTGTGGAGTCATACGATCTTTTAACTCAGGACCAAGGCCAGTGTATTCCGTTCAAGCTTATGGGACTAACATGCTTACCAATTCCTCAGCATGGATATTTGATTTATTTACGCAAAAAGAATTTCATCAGTTCATTTTAGTTCCCATTTGTCCCACAACCTCTGTTGGGAAAGGAGTTATGATGGGAGTGCTAGATGCAACCCATTAAGTTTTTGCATTGTCATTGTGTGTCTGCCCCCATGTTAACACACACACTTCCATTCAGAAAGACATAAGATTGGTCTGTCAATGATTTTTAAGATTGAATTACAGCTTACATGTTAACACCCGTTGCTGTATTTGTAGAATGATTGTCATCACTGTAGGATTCACCGATGTGTTTTGGATGGATCATATTCCCGTGGCCCGTGGCAGTATGATCACCTGTTGTTTGGCCTTCTTTGTCTTAGCATCCCTGTGATTGTAACATCAGCGGATATGTGATATATTTTGAATAGTCTTCCTGCATAATCTTTTGGAGTTTATGTTGCATTGCAAATGTGTCACACGGATCAACTGTACCAAACATCTATTCTTAAATGTCTTTCCCATGTGCGATTGTCTCTGTATATCTCCACGGTTTCGCTCTCAAACTAGCAAACTTAAGCACGGTCATAGACTTAATGATGAACCCCTAATGGGGGGAAAAAAGAATCAAGATGCCTGAAATATTAATCTCATGAGTCGGCGGTTGTTTGTGTTTGATCGTCAGTGTGGCGGAGGAATCAATGGAGGGGAAATGGCAATCTTTGCCTCCAGAGCAGGGCTGGGCCCCTGCTGGCACCCGGCGTGCTTTGTGTGCACCACGTGTGAAGAGCTGCTGGTGGATCTGATCTATTTCTACCAAAATGGCAAGATCATCTGCGGGCGACACCATGCCGAGCTTCTCAAACCGCGATGCTCTTCTTGTGACGAGGTAAGACTCAGTAGTAGTAGTAGTGGCAGCACGGCCCACTTAATATATTCCGATGCACCATGGCACCACTAGCACCAAGTCCAGAGAACTAACAGAGATGTGTGTGTGTGTGTTTCCTTTTAGATCATCTTTGCGGATGAGTGCACCGAAGCAGAGGGGCGTCACTGGCACATGAAGCACTTTGCCTGTTTCGAGTGCGAGACGATGCTCGGAGGGCAGCGCTACATCATGAAAGATGGCCGTCCCTACTGCACCGGCTGCTTTGAGTCTCTGTATGCAGAGTACTGTGAGGCCTGTGGTGAAAACATCGGTGAGTTATTCATGAAGGCTGCTGGTTTCGTTTGCTACTCCTGGGATTAGGATAAAGACTTCTTTGACTACTCGTGTACAAGTATAATACCTAAAACAATGCTCCTTTTCTATTCGTCCTCCAATCCTCTAGGTGTTGACCATGCCCAGATGACCTATGAAGGTGTACACTGGCACGCTGCGGACCAGTGCTTCTGTTGTGCCCAGTGCAAGACGTCCTTGCTGGGCTGCCCCTTCCTGCCGAAGCAGGGTCGCATCTATTGCTCAAAGGCCTGCAGCCAAGGGGAAGATATTCAGGCCTCCGACTCCTCGGATTCTGCCTTCCAGTCCGCCCGGTCGCGTGAATCCCGGCGCAGTGTGCGCATGGGGAAGAGCAGCAGGCCTGCCGAACAGTGGAGACAGTCACAGCTGTTCAACCCCGCCGCCGCTGTGCCATCGTTCGATCACAAGTTTGGAAATGGACAGGGTGACGGCGATAGAGACGGAGATGCCGATTGCGACATTGGTGTCGTAGGGCGCAAGATGGCCCGTCTAGGCCTAGAGGAGGAGAGGTTCTGGAGGGAGCGGGAGGAGCAGGATGCTGGTGGAGAGGAAGATCCAGAGGAGTGGGCCCAGCATGAGGACTATATGACTCAGCTCCTCCTCAAGTTTGGTGACCGCGGGATGTTAAACCAAATTCAGCAGCCGTCACTGAAATCTCCCAGCCCTAGCAGTGACAGAAACCGGCTAATGAGCGTCTCTGACCCTTGGCTCAAGCCTGATTCTACATCTATGGGGGTTAGCGTCTCCTCTCCCACCCCTGCTAGTCCCACCCAGAGCCAGACTTCCATTCAATCCCGAGCCAACAGCCTTAGCCCTGGATTGATGAGCAAGAAGCACCTGCCGGAAATGTACTGGGCCCAGTCCCAGGATGGGTTGGGAGACTCGGCTTATGGGAGTCATCCAGGTCCTGCGAGTGCCAGAAAGATCCAAGAGCTGGAGTTGGACCAGGATCAGGATCAACCTGGGACAGGGAGACGGGTCTTCTGGCCAGACAACAGGCAATGGTATGAAGATTCCCTTGAGTGCATCGCTGATGAGCTTAGGAAAGCCGAGCAGGGCGCAGGAGACTCCATGGACTCCCTGGCGCTCTCAAACATCACTGGTAAGGATAATGCTTGTTGCATGAGTTAAGTAGAGAAAGGGTTTTATTTCTATTGAAAAGTGGTTCAAGACCTAACTCTCCTGCTTGCTGTTTTCAGGTGCATCCGTGGATGGAGATGGCAGGGAAAGACCGATAGTCTACACTCTCGCCATCCAGAATCCCTCAGTGGCAGATGACTGCGATAAGATGAGCAACATGGGGACCTTCAATTCGTCTCATCTTCACCACAGTGCCAACTCTCTCAACCTGAACATGGAAAAGGAAGACGAGGAGGTAGCAATGTCCAAGAGGGGAGGCACACCAGGAGGACACCTCTCGTTGTCCCCGAATGGGGAAGGCCTCCCACCCTCCTTTGTCCACGCTCCGGCTCTGAGGAGGAGCAAGTCCCACTCCAGGCCCCCTCAGATGGTCAAGTTCTCCGAGGACACTGTGGACAATGGATATAACGACGGATTCGATGTCAACATCAGGAAGCATCCGATGAGCGAGAAGCCGCAGCGGAGGGCGTACTGCGCAGAAGAGACGGGCCGAGAGAGGAGCCGTCCGACGAGCCACCACGGGCGCAGCCGGCAGCACCGCCACCGGCAGGGCCAGCATCACAGGAGCCGCAAAACCCGCTCGGATAACAACCTCCACATGATGCCTTTGGAGAAAGCCCAGAGGCCGTACGAGCCCCAGCAGCCGGGTCTGGTCAACCCTCCGTGTGGCGCCATGCTGCTACAGCACCCTGCAAACAGACTACCCATGGCCTACTCCCAAACCCGGTCTGACTATATGCTTCAGGGCTCGGCTCAAGGAGACCCACGAGTTGAGCATTTCATGGGTCTCTACAGAGATGAGGACGACTGTTGTTCCACTTGCTCTTCCTCTTCATCAGACTCTGAGGAGGAGGGCTATTTCCTGGGTCAGCCGATCCCTCAGCCTCGGGCGGCCGGGTGCTACTACGCCGAGGACTACCCCACGAGGGTCACGGCCCTCTCCCCCCAGAGCCACGGCTCACAGACTGGTCGCAGGAAAGGACACCGCTCCAAAAACTGTATCATCTCTTAACAGCACAGAGTACATTCAGATTATAATCTGACCGACACGAAGCAATAACGTCAGATGGGATTAGAAAGGCAGTTTGAAGCAAATGATGCACATAGAAAGTCAAGTTGCATATCATATTTCAGGCCTGAATCTACTGAAAGAAATCAAACTGCTCAAATTGATCCGTGCCATATAGTCAGAAAATCTTTGGAATGCATGTGCAAATTTACCCCAAATACAAGGTGTTATTGAATTATAGCACTGACATGATGTACTGGTAAATGTGGAAGCCTTTTTTAAGACAGTGCAGACCAGAATTATGCAGAGTGGAAACTTTTTTTCTTTCATTGCAGTATTTGCCATGTATTTTGTTTTTCTTTAATGTTCAGTTAAAGGTTTGCAGCAATATCTTTGTGTGCATTAAAGTGGATACGTATTGAACACAGGTTGTATTACGTAGAAAATAGAAGCAAACCAAAAAATTATTTAATGCATAATAGTACAAATGATAATGTATATACTAAGTTAAGATTTTAATACTGGTATTTTTATATCTGTGGTTTTAAGAATTGTTTCTGTTGAAGTGTATGTTATATAAAAATAGCAGTTGAATTGGTAAACAAACAGACCTCGTTAATAGTCCATAAAGGAGTCACTTCATAAACTGCTCTTCACAGTAACGTGCCATGTTACTCTGTAACCGTGTCTAGAACATATTTGGTGTTATTGGTGTACAAACTATAACATTCACATCTGCATTATCCAAATTCAACTGTTCACTACCCTTGTGCCGACATAACCAGCTAAATGCTTTATGATGTAAAGTCGCTTGTAATAAATCATTTTCTCCTCCAAGTTTCAGGAATGGTTGTCCTTTTCTAGTATTTTACTCTATTATTTAATGACATTTTGCACCCCTCAGGTTGTATTGATGTTTTAAACAGTGAAATGTATTTTAGGGTTTACGGGATTTTTATGTCAGTTGTGTATTATGCAACTTTTGTTATTGGATCAAAATAAACCAAACCTTTAACAGAAACAATACTTTACTACGACTTTGTCTCGATGTCTTCAAATATAAATCAAATATAAATCATGCCTTGTGCAGGTTTTTCTGGGAAGGAAATTAAAGTTAAAGAGACAACACAATAAAAAGTAACCAAACTGGCATTTCCAGAGTACAAATTTATACAAGAATGTAGAACTGTAAATTTAGCAGCACCAAGTCATACATATGACTGATACAAAATGTACATAACTGAAAATATTACAAAAAAAAAAAGTCTCATCAGGCTTTTCTTTTAGAAAAGTGTGTTCTTGCTGCAGGCCCGACTGTCGATATTCTCAACAACATACTTTCATCAATTGTTTAAATAACAACAAAAAAAACTGTTAACCATTTCCACGTGATGGGAGACTTATTTGACAGTGGAACAACTCAACGTTATATAATCTCCATCTTTCAACAGAAAAGTATGGTAGAAAACATAGTCCGTCCAAAACTAACACTGTTCATCCCCACAATGCAAAACTGCATAAATTCCATTCAGAGGTTTTCTTCCGGTTGCTGTAGAATCCATTCCAAGTCCAGCAAACGCGTATTCAAAATATCCGTAATGTTCGCAAGTCAGTCCTCTGTCGCACGACGACGAGCCGCCGGCCGCCGTGTCAGTAAGACGAGCTGTGATTGACTCCCGACTTTGAGAGTTTATGAGCCGTCAGGGCCGTCGACGAGGTGGTGGAGTCGCACACCGACGGCTCCGACTGCCGCACCACCTCGTCCAGCTCGGTGATGAAGTGTTTCAGGTCCTCCAGGCAACGGTCGCGGATCTCCCCCAGGTTCTCCCTGAGGGGAACCTGCAGCTGCTTCTCCAGGTTGGGGTCTTTGGCCACCAGCATCTTCACCACCATGCCGAACGTCTCGCAGTCCTGCTGGTACACCTGGGGGGTGGGCGGGAACACCAGTAAAGAAAAAAAATACACGTCTATAGTGATCCACACATTTAAATCTAATTTAAGGACTTTTAAAACTGTCAACAGGCAGAGGTCAAAACCTAAAAAGAGAAAAAAAGGGCTTAAATGAGATGAGAAGTCGTTTCCTTCCTGCCTAATCTGGCGCCTAGGTGTAAATATTCCAGGGTCAATGAGCCGGAGCTGATCATTCGAGTGTCAAAAGATAAACACTTCTCAAGTTTAATACAGGCCCTTTATAGAGGACTCAGTGGCTCAAGGAACAATAAAAGCCGCTTTAGTGGCGTCTCACAGGCTTAGAACAGGTGTGAGAGGGAAGATGTGCTGGAATCTGGTTTGGGAGCTGCTAGTCCACAGACTCGTGTCTCATGGGACAAAAGAGGGAGCCCCCGGCTTCCACACGACGGGGTTCGATTTGCGAAATGCCAAATCAGAGACTGGAGGGGGAAATATCAGCTACACCGATGGGAATATTGTGTATTGGTCAGACACCATTTTTAGAAGAAGTAAAAGCCCTTTGTTGCATCTTTGCCTCCTATCCTGTTGCCCATTCATTATTGCAATCTAACAAGGAAACAATTTCCCAACAATAAATTCATAAATACACGAGGACAATACGAGGCTCAGTTTCTAATCAAAGATGGCAAAGACTCTCGAAAAGCATGTCAATTTCTTTGTGGAATGCTGCCCTCAGTTTTCTCACTTTCACGTCTCGGTCCCTCTAGTCGGTCTCTCGTTGCGTCCTGCTCAATTATTCTTTCCGAAGTGAATTAACCCACCGATACGGCAACGTATTAATTCAAAAGGGGGGGCGCCTGTGGGTCAGTGGTTTGCCTCTACAGCGTCGACAGTAAATCGCTCTTGATAAAAGAGTCTGCTCCATGTGATGTAATCGGTGCCGCGGGCGGAGACCAGAGCCGCTCCGATGGCGTGGGCTGCGAGCGGATCTGTGCGTTTAGGCGTATGGCCGCGTGTGTAAAATTAGGCCATGCAGGGGGTGAGCGTCAGTCATTCACCGGATACCAACGCCTCCGTGCTGCGGGGCGTCGGACCTCACCGACTTATTTATAGCTCTCCACAATGTTCACTGAACAGGGTTCTTACACATTTTGAACAATGGATTTCCATGACTTTTCAATGGGTTTTCCAGGACTTTAAACCAAATGTCCAAGACCAAACTGAAATCTCGGTAAAAACATGAAAAATGTAGAACATTTCGTGTATTGAGAGCGTACGGCGGCTTGCATTTTTTTTTTTTTTTTAAACATTAATTATTTCAAACTCTGCATAAATGAACACGTGATTATAACACATTTCCATGACTTTTCCAAACCTTTTATGATTTAAGTTTTTTTCCATGACTTTTCCAGGCCTGGAAATGCCCATTTTTAAATTCCATGACTTTTCCAGGTTTTCCATGACCGTACGAACCCTGACTGAATGAAGCACGTTGGAGTAGAGGACGGATCGCAGATGAAGAGCTGCTGTGAAACGGAGTTTATGACCGCGTAGGAAAACAAATCTGTCCACTGTATCAGAGCCACGGGAACAAAAACAGTGTGGAGCTGGTCAGAAAATCGTCTTCTGACATCACAGGGTTCTTACACATTTCAGCCGATGGATTTCAATGACTTTTCCATGACTTTAGACCAAATTTCCTGAAATCTCGGTACAAACGTGAAAACTGTAGGACATTTTGCGTATTGAGAGCTACCGCTGCCTTATATTTTGAGCGTCTTTCTATAAAAAAAAAGATATTAATCATTTCAAATTCGGCATGTATGATCATGTGATTTTAACAAATTTCCATGACTTTTCCCAAACTTTTAGGATTTAAGTTTTTTTCATGACTTTTCCAGGCCTGGAAATGACTATTATAAAATTCCATGACTTTTCCAGGTTTTCCATGACCGTACGGACCCTGTTATCAACTTTGATGAGACTTTAGTGGAGATGACTGAAGCAGTATCGTAGGGCAGCGTTCATCATGGGGTCACCTGGATCCAACGATTGGATACAGTTCCTTACAATGAAAACATTCTGGCTGCATGAACATCTGTGATCTAATCATCATCATCAAATCTATGGTATGTATGATACATGATCCAGTGGAAGAAGTTACACCAAAGTCAGACCATCTCTTCAAAAGAGTCAAACCCCTGACAGCCCAGCGCTGATTTCATCTCCCCGTCTTATCGACATCCCCTGGTCTCTTTCAACAGCTGATAACTTGATGACACGGCATTTATTCACCAGCTTTTCGGAGGAAGAACCAAATCAAGTGCGCCGACAACAACTTCTGAGGGAAAGCGTTTCCTCGATAACAATGTGCTGAAAATGTACTTCCTGTATTCAAAACGCACGTCGGAGATCCCGCCCTTGTTATCCAATCAGGAAGGGAAAAGGCCAGTACTCTGCTTCTAAGAAAATACTTTAAACTTCATTTTTTAATAGCCAGTTTAAGCGAGGATTAACGGTGGCTTCGGAAAAAGAGACGAGTGAAAGAGTCGAGTCCTCAGTCCAGCGCTGCCATCTTTGTCCCGAAGAAAAAAAGGAAAGAAAGCCAGAGTGGAAAAGTCTGGCTTTCTTTTTCTGTCTTGTAGCCAAAAATATTCAGATTCCCCACCAAATGAAATAAAACTCCCTTTGTATCACAGCGTGGCCATGAGGAGTAAAACATAATACCCTTTATTGCCTCTCATGCCTTGTCACTCACTGCAACCAGTTAGTCTGAACTGCAGCCAAAGTCAACCCCGACAATGAGAGCGCGTTCAGGTTGGATTTCAGCGGCCCAATTTCACTTAGCTACGCAAACACACGGCGAGGCGCGGTACGATCGGCCCCGCACGACGTCTGGCCGAGCACGGAGAGTTCAGCTTCGCATCGGCGAAGAGCGTAGAGACGGTTACAGGGTTCTTAGACATTTGGACCGATGGATTTCCAGGACTTTGCAATGACTTTGAACCGAATTTCCATCACCATGACCAAACTGAAATCTCGGTATAAACATGAACATTTTAGAAAATGTTGCGTATTGAGAGCGTACGCCGGCTTATATTGTGAGCGTCTTTCTTTAAAAAAAAAAAAACATATTAAGGGTTCTTACACATTTTGACCAATGGATTTCCATGACTTTATAACAAATTTCCATGAACAAACTGAAATCTCGGTATAAACATGAAACATTTAGAACACGTTGCATATTGAGAGCTATCGCCGGCTTATATTTTGAGCTTTTTTCTTTTAAAAACATATTCATTATTTCAAACTCTGCGTAAATGAACATGTGATTATAACACATTTCCATGACTTTTCCCAAACTTTTATGATTTAAGTTTTTTCCATGACTTTTCCAGGCCTGGAAATTCCCATTGTAAAATTCAATGATTTTTCCAGGTTTTCCATGACCGTACGAACCCTGCAGTTAGCGAGGAGCCACTGGGCTACGTTTGTGTCCATGTGTACCGAAGAGATGGCCAGCCCAGATTGAGAGCAGAACACCAAACATCTGGCCGAAAGTCATCAAGCGTCTACCGCAACTTTGTTGTTTGTCAGAAAAACAAGATCCAAAATAAAAGCGTTTAGCTGCATGATCTAGGAAATTAATACCAGTGCTTACTGGGTACGTTTTCCATCGCTGGTTGGTTTTGTCTGCCGGTTTGACAAGTAATCAACCGCCATGTGACGGGAACTCTCGGGTTTTGATTCGCGTCTACAAAAAACAAGATCGGGGCAAAAATGTGACGACCCTTTGATTTCTGACCCGGTTGTGTGTGACAGAAACGAGGCGGGATTAACTCCCCATCGTGACTAAACAAGCCGGCCTTTCATGACACACGGGCAGCAGCGTTCATGCAAGTGGTCTGAACATCCCGAAAGCCAAATAAAGGGGACAGGAGGAGGAAAAAGGCTGATAATGATCAGTTTCTACTGAAATCCTGGAAAGACAAACTGAAACTCCATCTCCCTGTGAAAACGGGATCCGCCGTTCCTTCTGGGTTTTCATCCTAAATCGACTCGGTTCCAGACCTTTAATACCGTGACTACGTCTGAAGATTAAAGCAAGGGGGCATGTGATACACAGACAAGGGAAACATGACGGAGATTATTCTCGACACGGGGTCTTGGTCGAAGCTCGAGGAACGTGAGGCGACACAGCGGGGGGGCGGGGGGGGCGGGGTTGAGGAAGAGGCCAGAAAACTGCAGCGTCAGCAACAGCGCTAGAACCGCCGATGGGCTCTGTGGCGCAGCTCCACGCGAGAGAGCGCGGCGTGCGCTCCGGGGCAGAGCCGGCTCGGGTTTAATGGTCCCAGTAAAGCAGCGGCGGCGCTCGCTGGTGCAGGAATGGCCTTCATTAGAACTCAGCGGAGCCGGGACGTCGAGCCCACGGTGGGTTTGGCTCCGTTCGCCATTTATTGTACGCACAGAACCGGAGCATTCCGATGCCTTTACTCGCAATTCTGCTTTTGGTTTATGTGACCCTGTGAAATGCTCATTATCATAGTGTTCAAAATCTCTGTGGCGGGCCCTTCTAGATACATGTGTGTGTGTGTGTGGGTGTGTGTGTTCATATGTAAAGATGAGTCAAACACACAGGGGGGGGAGCCAGGATGTTTGAGCCATGTGGGATATTCAGCTAGTGGAGGAGTCTAATGAGAAAGTGTTGCCGTTTATGCCAGTCAGGCTGGGAGGTTGGCAGGAACACAGCGATGCGTTTGGCATCCAGCTACTTCGGCAGATAATTAACCATCATTCTGCTCCTAAAAAACTGACATATGGCTGTCAACCGGCTGGTGGATTATGGGATGTGCCCACCACTGTGACTTCTGGACAGAAAAGTTAATTTCCTGCCTTGTTAGGAACATAATAGCTCGCTGTTCCAGTAAAATAATCCAGCTGCGAGTCGGAGAGGTCCAGGCCGCCATATGTACGGGGGTCGTTTGCCAGGCCGACGGTACGTACTGTGCGAGCAGCAGAGGTTGACGTTTATAGAAAAGCGCTGCAAATCAAAAACGTGTGAGCGGATTCTACATGCAGTAACCCCCCCCCCCCCCCCCAAATAAAAAGGGGCATCTGAGAGCCACTGGCACAGAATGTTCACATATGTTCTTCTTGATATTTACAACGTGAACACAGATAAAGAAGTCAACATTAAATCCCAAACAGTGAGGTCATCATCTTTTATCAGCGAGAAAATACGTGCAGTGCGTTGGATGAAGCTCCATCACGATGGTGCCAAAGAGAAAAGGCTCATTTGAACCGCCGATGTTCTGTTAATACGACTTAGTGATTCATTTCATCAGTCGAACCGTTCCCTTATGAAGATCGGCTGAATGAAAGTTGGAGTTGGACCGGTACCTTCTCGATCTCCTGAGCTTTGGCGGCGATGGCGAGGGCCCGTCGCTCTTGAAAGTTGTCCGGAGACGACTTCTGGCTCTCCTCGACGACTGGAACCACCGGAGGCTCCTCCTTCTCTGCTTCTGGAGGATGGTGCTCCTCCTGAAGAAGGTGGAGGGGAGAGAGAGAGAGAGAGAAGGCATCTAACTGTATGGCAGATAACCACAGAGTGATGATTACAACACCATAATAAACAACTTAAAAAAAAAAAGCATACCGCTACTGCCAAGTTGAGACGAAAGGCCAGCAGTGACAACAGGGTTCGTACACATGTTGGAATTCCAGGACTTTTCCATGACTTCAAACCACATTTCCATGACCAAACTGAAATCTCGGTGTGTACATGAAAACATTTTGAAAATGTAGTATTCAAAACAATGAGAATTACAAAGCATACAATATACCTTAAATGAAACAAATGGATGAGAGACAATAGTTTGATTAAAAGAATAAACACTACTATACATGTTTATTCTTAGAAACACTTGTATGAATGTTTATTCTTTTAATCAAACCATTATCCTTTATGTGCAAATCCATCTGTTTGGACTTGCCGGTTGATTTTTTTAAGCGTCTTCCTTTAAAAAACGTGAATTATAATGTGAATATAACAAATTTCCATGACTTTTCCAGGCCTGAAAATGACCATTTTAAAATTCCATGACATTTCCAGGTTTTCCACGACCGTACGAACCCTGTGACAAGATCGAGAGAGAGGGAAGGATGTAGGTCAGCAGCTCGAATGCCCTGACCTACTGACCATTTCACTGTGCAGGACCGATGTGCTTGATGAGGCGAACCAAAAGGATGAAGCTCAGCTTCTAAAGCTGTAAAGTCCGCGTGTACTCTGTGTTACGTCTACAACCAGTCAAAGAATAAGGGATTCGTATGAACTACAGCGGAGAAGCTGCAGCTCATGCCGTATCCATCCCCCCAGATGTGGATCTTCATAACCTACACTGTTATCATTACTTAGCACGTTACGACTAAAACCTCCCGGCTTAGCGTCGCCCTTACTCTTCAACGCAAATCGTAGAATTTGATACTTCGGCTGTATTTACGTCTTGAAAAGGAAATCTGGCCCCCGGCAAGCCGCGATGAGCCTTCTAATGGACGGATTGGAAACTCTAGCGCCCGTAAGTATAAATATGGAAGCCAAGAGAAAGAGCAAAGGGGAGAAACGAGGCCAACTCGGATCACCGCTCAATTTATTTTGCTCATTTCCTGATGCCATTAGAGTTTGAAGGCCAGGGAGCGGACCTGGCCTAGAGTCCTCTCAAACACTACGGAAAGCAGGCCACAGACTAAGTCATAATAGTAAATCTCTTGATGAATGAGGCAAGTAGTCACAGGGGATGACGGTACGTCGCAGAGCAGAGTGTGGACTGAATTACAAAAGGTACAAAGTATAAAGTATGAAGCATCATCCACTTCTCTCCCTGAAGCGGCTCGGGAGGAATCCTGTGAAAAGAGTTTCACTTCAGCTCAGTGGGCACAAAGGGATGTCAGAAAGCTTGACACACACACACACACACTTAAAACAATAATATATAAACTGGACAAAAGTGGCATGTCATCAGCCAGGAGGTACAGGTAATCTCTTTTCAATGAGATACTAAAAATACACAATAAAAGGTTATTAGACCTAAATAACGTGAGCTTGGTTTGGCGAGCCAGGATTTAACTGTTAAAGTTACGACTGCTCTAAATTAATTTGCTTGAACAAATGATCATTGTTCTTATTCCCACTGGTAACCTCTTGGCAAGATGACTATTTTGCAGCCTTAAGATTAAATCGTAAGAGCTTTTTATTGTGCCTTTCTCATCCTCTTGCAATGATGTTTAAACTAGAATCTCTGCCTCACGGTTCTATAATTCCGCTAAACCAGTTACGCTGCGGTTATTACCTCATGGTACCCGATTAAAAACATCCGTATGAAATTGCCATAATTAGAATGTACATTGTGGATCCTAAAACGTGTTTTGTGAGGTCACAGTGACTTTTGACCACCAAATCCTAATCAGTCCAGACTGGAGTCTGAACATTTGTGCCAATTTGTTTTCCCCCTGTATATTTAGTATTTAGTTTTTTTAGTATTTTGTGTTTTTATAATTATCTGTATTGATGCTCTGATGTAGCCTGACGATGTCATACTCATAATTCTAGTCAGAATGTGAACTTCCCGACCCAAAATGTTGAGGGCGGGGCTAAGATTTTTGAAATGTCCCCACTGTGGGACGAATAAAGGAATACATCATATCAAATTTGAGGACATTTGTTCCTTATATATCACATTTGGACAGACATAAAAAACACAATGCCTCTCGAGGCCAACATACATACGGAGAGAACATAATAGTAGCCGACAAATACATATTTGGGATCTTTCTGCCCTTCTCGCCATAATCATAAGCCTGTAATTTGATGGTTAACATAATGTCCAAAATTCAATAGCAACTATTGAACAGTTGTCGGGACACTTCACTTGTTGTGTTACGATGGCGCTAGAAGAAAAGTGGTCGTGGTCCTTTGGCCCGTTTGTGTCACCAGATCTCTGCAATTATCCTGGTTGGTAAAGTTCTGTAATGACGGGGGCTCCACGCCCTGTGTGGGGATGGAGCCGCCAGGTGACCTTTCCAGTTAAAGGTCACGCTGTCCACCCACTAGGCCGCTACTCCACGTGGCTGGGAGCCACAGCCGGAGGTGCTCTTTAGACCCCCTCCTCCGACCGGGATGGCTCCACGGAGCCTGCGTGGGTGTTTGTTGAATCCCCCCCCCCCCCAGCATACGGTGGCCGGGGGCCTTAAGTGCAAGCTTTACTGGGGGCACAGGCCTTTCATCTTGGCCAAGGTTACAGGTTTGTGCCCCCCGGACCGAAAGAAGCAGTGCACCAGAGGCCAGATCAAACGGCCAAAAGCAGCAGTGTGCATCAGTGTGTGTGTGTGTGTGTGTGTGTGTGTGTGTGTGTGTGGCTCCAAGTAAAGTGGGTAGTGGTGGGTGGTTCTTACAACAATTCAGGGGGGGGAAAGGGACCACGTTTCTATTCTGCATCTTGTAATTTATAGCGTATAAAGCAAGCGCATGGATTCACAAAGATATCAAAGTCAAGGACCATAATGATATAAAGAAATGGGGCAACTCGAAAATGACCTCCAGTGTGTTCATCGGGGCTGCTAATGATAAACAATAAGCCGTATTGCACATTAAAGCAGGATTTTTGATCAAAGTACATTTGCTCATCAGGAAACTAACACTTTTTGCATAACATTACAAAATTGTAGTTTAATGTTTTCCGAAAGGCAGACTCGCATGCCTTAATTTGATCCAACCAATCAAAATCATCCATCCCATATTACTGGAACACAGCACAACACGCCGGTTGTTGAAAGGTCAACGCTTTTCCTGCGCCGCCCGCATTAAAAACGTCAATTCCCAGCGACCTGCTTCGTCTGCCAGACGGTCACAGCGCCCAAACACAGGCGGCCGGACCCTCCGACAGAGAGAAGGAAATGATTGTTCATTGTAAACGGTGTAAACACACCCCGACGGGTTCCACAGGGAGGCTAGTCAGGGACTGAGATCCCATGATAAAACTGTGACTGGCTACCAGTTAGCCTCTTCCCTTCTGGGTGGCCGCAGCCAGACGCATCGCGCCTAATCACATCTGATTCTATTTACACTCGGAGATGAACGATATCAGCAAAACAAGTTATTATTCGCAAAACAGGACGCGGGGATCTACATTCAATACTTACTAAAAACAGTAGAAGTGTGTGTTTTTCTTTTCTTTTCTTTTTTAGGAAGAGCACTTTAAGGAAGCACGGCTCATTCTTCGGTCGACACTCGAGCCCTTCTCCCTCCAGTCGGGATTGAAGTCTGCTTACAGCCCAGGTAAACAAAGCAGGCCCGACGGCTTTTATGCTCTGCGTGAGGCCCACTTTAAAACCCATTAACATACTTCAATGGGACTAAACACTTATTAGAAGGATGGAATTTAAGACGTTCCAGATGCATCCTGCTGTACAGTGACAGAGGAGGAGCCCGCGACGTAGAGACGTATGATAAAATAGAACGGCAACGTCGGGACCGAAGAGAAAACACATCGCTTTCGGAGAAGAAGCAGCAACGGCTTGTGTTGTGTTCATGTTTGTTTACGTCAACATGAAATCTAGGCACTAGAGAACCCTCAAGTGTTGCAGTCTGGTACCTTGTTGGAGGTCGCGCTGTGTGGGGACCCTTCTCTTGACAGGCCGGGAATTTTGTCTGGGGAGAGAAGAAAAAAAAAAAGAAAAAACGAAGTTTGACAAAGTGAGACGCAAAACATCTCAAGAAGAGATTTAGAATGAGAAAATGAAACACGGGGAAGGAGAGATTAAAAAGCAGAAATTCAGCGGAAAAAGGACAATTAGTACGTCTGGAAAGTAAAGCGAGTCTGTTTATGGTAATCAAGGCTCTGTAAAAGGTGTTGATGTTCGGGTCCCGGATCCCGACGGGCACAGAGGATCAGAACATCTGGAAAAATCACGACGCAGCTGGTTCGCAGTTGCGCTCCCAACTCCAGATCGACCGGACACAACCTCCTCCCAGACTTCCCATTTGTTCTTCGACCAACTTTCCTCTTCCAGTCCACCCGAGGCTTCGCCGTGGACCGATCAAGTCGATTAACCACCACCACCACGAAGGAGCGCCCGGCTATGAAACAAAAAAAAACACCCCCCCGACGGGGAAGCCTCGGCTTCAGGAATATCCATCAGACATCCTATACCCGTCCCCTCTTCGTCCACACACACACACACACACACACACACACACGACCTGGTGGCATCTTTATGAGGCCTGACAAAGTGGCAGACCGAGCGGGGAGGAAGGCTGGCTGCTGGACACATTACAAACCACTCCGCGTCTCTCAGGTTACCCAGACTGGGAATAGGTTAAGTTTAACGAGTGTAACCTTTGTATGTTTCGGAAAAACAAAACCCACGGCATGTAATTTCATCTCGCCCTCCTCGATTTGCATTGAAAGAAAGAAAAAAAAGAAAGTGAAAGAAAATGGCCGAGGCTACCATGTAGGCGTAGTGCTCAAGTGCAATCGTAAAACCACGACCAAACCTTTTCCGATCACGTCCACAAATACACAAGTTACACGTCATCCTGCTCCGAGAAAAAGGTTTCTTCATAGGAAGAGCGAGCTGTGAGGTCACGGGCCGTGCAAATTATAACGAGATCTTCTTATCTTGAAGCAATCTAGCAAGAACACTCACTGCCCTACCCCGCTGTGAAACATGAGCAATGATGTCATGTTCTTTTTTCAAGAGGCTGGGATCAACCAGATTTACCACGAGTAGCAACACTATGTCGTTACATGACGACCACGTGTACTTCCAAGGCCCACTGAGATCACCTCGGAAGTAAAAAAGCAGCAAAGAAATGAACATTTTAAGACGGGGAGAAGGCTGGCCCTGAAGACGGGAGCAGACCTGAACACTGTGCTGCGAAGATGGATTAAAAAAAAACATGCAGAAAACAAAAAGGGTTTCCCCCGCCAGTCATGCATTTTAAGTCCAATCAAAGCTGTATTGCTGACATGCTGGAAAATGAGTTATGTAAACGTGGCACAGTAAATGTCCAACATCAGTCACATACATAATTGAAATGAAAATAAACCTGTGATGCACACGGCACTAAAAGAGGCCGTCTTAATTAGCATTGCCGCTGCGTGTCCCAATGCCGGCACACAAGTACTTTATACTTGCACATGAACACAGCTTTGACATGGCCTGTAAAGTCCACTGCTCCTTCACACTGTCCCTATCAAATGTGCTATTTCCAGAAAGCAGAAGGGAGAATAATATTATAATGCAACTTGCTCAGCGGGTCTGGATGTTTACTTCATCTTGAGAAGTCAGAATTGAAATGGCGTAAATCAGTGTAGGACACATGGGAAGTGCTAACCTACCTCCTCAACATTCTCTCATTCTAAGGAAGGAAGGAAGCCATTACAGGAAAGTCACTACAAGGTACTAATAAAGAAACTTAAGAATTCATGATGCAACGTACCTCAGACCTGAGTGAAACCATTTCAGTGTCAAATAAGATATCTAGATTTAGTGTGGTCAGAACTCTTTTGTCTAATCTGTATGTTTAAACTTGATTGAGAATCAATTCATTCCTTCCTCTGTCCTTGCATCCTTCTCATGACATCGTGTGAGCGTATGAAGCCACGACATTTTTTTTCCTAACATTTCTTCCACATGACAAGGATGCAAGGAAACGTACGAGGAGCGACACATCTGCTTACGGTCACCCAGGTCCAAGCTTGTTCACATGGCTCATTGTACAGACCCAAAGTTTCATGTCCACTCTGTTGGGAAAAGTGCGCCCCCCAATGGTGCTCAGACACCACATCTGGACCGTCCACATCTGAAAAGCCAGCCAGCCAGATTAGCAAATATGCATTAGATTTTAAAAAAAAAGGAGGTTTTGACAATGAATGTACATTTTTTGGGGGCAACTGTCCTGATTTTAACATCTGATCTGTAAGGACCTAAAATCATCTTTTTCAAATGGCCTCGATCAGTAAATAAAATCATGGCTGACGTTGCAAAAGCAGACAGCGAGTATGAATGTTTGGCTTCATCTTCCTAGCATTGCCAGTTCGAAAGAGCTCTTGCCCTGCATCAGGATCCCACGTACTCTTGTCCTGCTGCGAGGGAAACGGCAGGCTCTTGGCTCGGTCCGGCGAGTAGCTCCTGCTGCTGACGCTGGAGCCGGAGCGACTCTGGGGGGAGCAGGCCACCTCGCGGCGCGCAGGCGAGCGCTCCCTGGGCGGAGGGAACGGGGCCACCTTCCTCCTGAAGGGGTCTCGGTCCTCCCTGGAAGAGCAGAGGGAACAGGGGGGGGGGGGAACGTCGGCCAAACGTCTTCAAGCCTTTCGCTGAATGAGAAATCGGCTCGTCTTCCATCACGGACCAAATCTAGCAATCTAGTCTCTGTGAATGCCTGACTCCGATGTTAAGCATGCGTTCATTCGTACCCTCTGTCCAGGTTGAGGATGGCCTGCACTAGTGTGTCCTCCCCGCTCTCCGGGAGTGATCGGGCTGCTGGGTAGACGCCCTGGTTTCGCACGTTGTGAGGAGGCGGTGGCGGCGGCGCGCGGGCGCTAAGGGAATAAAGACACATACATGTTGTGGTCATACATACGGTACAACACGGCAACCAACGCTGCGGTCAGGATTATGTATTCGGACTATGGGATGTGGATCCTTATCCCTGGTGAGAATGTATTAGCCTGTACTCCTTCCTTTAGCAAAAAGGTATTTGAAAATAATATTGAGAGGCAAGCACCTCGCATAGCCTAGTATGGTTAGGACTTTACGCAACCACATAAGGGGTGGAACTTATCAATAAGCAGATAATATCTAAAAATGTAGACTGAATCACATCTGACCCTCATCTCACTTCTAACATTTATCCGGGCCAGTATGGCGAAGATATAGAGCATCTTCTTCGAAAATATAGTTAATGCTAATGCTTGTAAACAAAAATGAAAAGGTGAGGGAACAGCTATTTGAGAGTCTATATATTAATGAGATCTTCCAGGTTTTGAATTATTTGCGATAGCAATGTTTAGTGTGTGTTGGTGGTCACGAGGAAATATAATAATCATCCGAGTGGAGCATTTAGACACAAATAACAAATCCTTCTTCAATGGGAAAATAAACATGTCCAAGCATCATAGAGCAAAACCCACCTTTTACCACTCCCTGTATTCCTCGTCACTCAGACGCCCCTTTTCTTAACTCCCGACCACGTCTCACTCTCAAGTGACCTCTGACCTCGACCCAGACCAAACCGACCAATCAACAGGCCGGAAGTGACCTGGCTGCCCTTTCACAAGTCTAAATGTTTGTTTGGAACGAAGGCCTTCAGTACCCCGTCTGCCTGCCAAGTGGAAAATCCTGTGTGACGTTCTGTCCTATAACTGTATACAACATTGGGCCCCGACCAGCTTTCAGTAGTTATACCACCGAGGGGATTTCAGGTGGAATCATTGAACGTGTCACTCGACGACATGAGAAGCCTGCAGAGTATCTAGTATAAGTAGGTTGTGTAATCATAATTATTGAGCACCTAGACCGGCAGCATTGTGAAGAGGGCGAGACGGGATGGGTTAGGGCAGACCTTGATTTATAATTGCTGCTATTTAAACAAAGACTTGAACAAGATACTGAAAATAGAGCATCCCCCCACTCCTTCATAGCCTGATTAAAAGTAGTAAAACACTGGACTTTTTCATAACACCCAATTCTAATGAGTGGTTTTACATTTGTAAAATGTTTTGGCAGATTGACGTGGCATTATATTGAAGAAATATTAGCTGCCGTTTACCCAAACTCCAAAGGCCGTCCTGGGTGCGGTTCCTCCCTGGGTCCTCTGTAAGGGTATTCCTCCTACAGAGTCAAGGAAATGGGAATGAAAAGATTTGATTATGTACTAATATACTAATATAAACGTTACGGAGCTTAAAATAATCCGTCTGAAACTTTGAACAATGAAGTTTTGATGTTTAAATGTTTGAGTAACTCCCATACATCTAAACGTCCCCCTGTAAAGCTCAATAGATTTATGACCATCAAACTTAAAAATAAGATAAATATCTATCTCAATTTGTTGTAAACCATAGAACAGAGAAATGTTCCTATGTTAATTAATCAGTTATAAAGATTAATAAAAAACTACAGCAAAATGTGAAGGCTTGAACATATTTAAACTTAAACCATAGCACCCCCAGCTGGCCAATTCTGAGTGTACCAACAATATTAACATGATATGCAGTTGTAATATGTCTCCAGCATGTTGAAGATTACTCTGGTGTAAATGCATGTACGAGCAATAAGTCAGATGCATTTAATAGTATTAATAATTAAAGAAAACAGGGAGCAGAGTGACGCAACAAAAAGAAAATCTGTGTGGAGAGTTTGTTTATCAATGTAACTCAATTACTTTGTAAAGTGGCAGAAGCTAATATTCCTCATATTTAATTATGAGAGAATGTTGCTGTGATTGAATAACTCGTTTGTAACTATTTATTTTATCTTCCCGTTTTTCCTTTGAACTAAGCTTGTTCTGTCCTCCTGTCATGATTTTTTAAAACACTTTAGTCCACTCATGTTGTTTTTAATAGTGCTCAGTAAATACACATAACTTTTAACAAGCAACATTCCTTCAAAGTAAAGGGATTCTTTTAAAGTTCCGACAGCAATGATCATTTTATGATATTTATGTTCTCACCCTCCTTGCAGGTGGAACAGGTCTGCGTTCAGCAGGGAAGTGAACGTTGTCCCCATGGTAGCCTCTCTGATCTTCATGATAATTTCGTTGGCCTCCTCCATTTGGAAAAAAGCGTGGACCTCCTTGTGGACCTCCTTCGTATTCGTAGCCGCCACGGCCATAGTCCTCCTCCGGCCTGCCAAAGGGGCCCCTTCTCTCCGGTGCCCCAGCTGCCCGTGGGTAAGGACCCTACCAGAATGGGTACATTTGATAATAATTTCACATTAGCATATAAACTATTTCCAAAATAGTTTTGGGGGGAAATCTTATGTTGTAAATGTTTGCTTAAAAAGGTGTTGATCAGCTAAAATGCATTTAAAATTAGTATTGTAGTAGTTACCAAATAATACAATACAATATTCACCATATGCAGGATGCTTGGAAGACAAATAAGTCTGCCAACTCGTGTATATATGTACACACTCACCGGTCTTTCTGCCAAAAAGCGATCATCATACACCTCTCGTATACTCCTGTCTCTCCTGTACGTCACTGCAAAAGGCAGACAATGAGATGTGTTGTATGTTTGTACATGCAACCGTGCAGGTGTGCTACCACAAGATAAATAATGAAAACAAGTTTCTGTATTCATTGCCCTTGTGTTTGTTCACGTCATCTTCTTTAGACAGCAGTATTCCAGTAATAATCCGTTATTGCACGAAGAACATATAATGATATATCTACCGGTAATCTGATGACAAACAAGGGCTTGGACAGCACTTTGCTTAAAGCATTTTGGTCAAGTGTCCACTACCAAGATGAACCCTTAAGGAATGCTCTACATATTGTCCAAATGTGCAATTATTTGTCTTATAACAAAACGGTGTTACTGTGAAGGGAAAGGTTCATCTGCAACTTACTTTTGGATTTAAGGACCTCTGGAATCGGGGTGATAGAGAAAATAAAACAGTCAACCGAATCTGTAGAAAGATTGTGTTAAAAGATGATAAAAAACAGTGTCAAGGCTATACAAGTATGACATTCGCTTTATGCAACTGTTAAGGGGATAATGTTCATAACCAGGCTGATAGTCTTATCAGTTATTCTAAAAACTAAGATCCAACAGGATGGACTGCTCTACCAGGAGCTGGCTGACGGATGAGTGAATTTATGTTTGAACAACACCACCAGAATACACATAACACTAGCTTGATAACACCCGGCCGATAAGTTAAAGAAAACAGTGCACTATGTTCTCTAATGGTGAATAAAATACTAACTACTGTAGCTCCACGTAGGACGGACAGCTAACGTCGCTAATTAGCTAGCCTCCAAGTATGCTGCAAACATCCGCACGTTGTATCGCTAGTTAACTAAACTATGCTAACATACAACACCACACACAACGATATAAGGCACGCCGTTGCACCTCTGGGATCAATACTTGTTGAATAACTCACATGAGGAGGTCCTTTATCCCCCGCGAATTGAGAAAACAATCTCACCTTCCACTAGCTTAGCCTTCCCCGGTAGCTACATGGAGAGCGTCTTTTTTATTGGACGAGAATGGGCACGCGTCATAAAGATGCGACGTGCGGACATGGCGTTTGTTTCTTTTTGCTAAACGTTAACTTCATATGAATGCACTCACATCTACTAGTTTAAACACATATTTATTCAAACGGTGAAGGCTGTGTTGGTGAGTCATCTGATGGATGTGTGCTACTGCTTGCAGCTGCGTATACAAATGTGTAACGCGAAAGAAATGGTGGACTTGCCAAACTAGCAAAGTAGCCAATTGTGCATTAACGTATTTTTATAATCATTTGGCGTTTTTATTTTGTTGTCTTTCAGTGTGTCGTATGCGTCCAGTATGAGCGGGGGTTTGGCACCGAGCAAAAGCACGGTGTACGTGTCAAACCTGCCATTCTCTCTTACCAACAATGACCTGCACAAGGTTAGTTCCTTCAACAATGTTGTGGTCAGTGTTATAACATATTAATAATGCTTTCATTTGGCAACAACACAAGTGAGAGTAAAATTCCACTGTGGTCCCTGAATCCAGGCAACGTCCTTATTGAAACTTTGTCTCATTTCAGCTATTCACCAAATATGGAAAAGTTGTAAAGTAAGTTATGTTTGTCTCATAGTTTATGAGATATATTATTTATATCGTACAGCAGTGTGTAAGCCAACCAACGTAGTGAATTAATAACACACATCATTCCATTTAAGGCTCTAAAGATATAGTTATACATGTTTTTAAATCAATATTAATAAGTGTCACGTTTCTTGCAGGGTTACAATTGTTAAGGATAAAGATACTCGCCTGAGTAAAGGGGTAGCGTTTGTTCTCTTCCTGGACAGAGAATCTGCTTATAACTGTGCAAGAGCAGTGAACAATAAAGAGGTGAGTCAGTCACATTAAGACCACTAGTATTCATATACTGTACGCCACTGAGCATGAGTCGCTTGGGTTATGTTTGATATTCACTTTTCAGAGTTTGACATGTTTTTTTCTCTCCCAGTTGTTTGGCAGAACAGTGAAGGCGAGCATTGCCGTCGATAATGGCCGAGCAACTGAGTTTATAAAAAGACGGAACTACACAGACAAGACCAAATGTTACGAATGTGGGGTCAGTGCATATTCAACATTCTATCCTGTGAGATCATGAAGTTGTTATTGAATGTATAATCTTTTTTTCCCCATCCTGAATGGGGAACAACTATTATCCCACAGAGAGTTGTCTGATTGTGTGTGTTTTGAAATTAAACATGACAGGATTCAGGTCATCTCAGCTATGCATGCCCCAAAAACATTCTGGGAGAGAGGGAACCTCCGAAGAAGAAAGAAAAGAAAAAAAAGAAAAAGGCTGAACAACCTGAACATGTGTAAGTGTTAAATAGCTGATATTGTGAGATATTCCATACGAGATGTGGCCATTTTCACAATTCCTACATATTTTCCCTTTTTATAGTGAAGAAGAAGAAGAAAAAAGTGAAGAAGAGGGAGAGGACCCAACCTTGGATAGTCTAAGTCAAGCCATAGCTTTTCAGGTATGTGTGCAGGTATAGAAATCCCAAATATACACATTTTATGAATAATGCAACATTCTAACAAACCTCATACGATTTTATTATGGCATACTATACTATAGCATGTCTATAGCACACTTTACTTTGATATTTTATGATACACTATACTATTATGTTATATTTCTTCTGTCTATGTGTCCCTCCAGCAAGCCCGCATCGAGGACGAGGACACGCAGAGGAAGAAAACACGTATGCCTCAAGAGGGAGGTGCTCACGCTTCAACGTCCTCAGACTCTAAGAAACCAAGAATCAAAAAGAGTGCATACTTCAGTGACGAAGAGGAGCTTAGTGACTAAACATAATAATAACACAGTTTGGACATAAGTTGTTTATCAAATAGTGTTTTTTTAAATTACATTGTGTTATAGTTGGGATGCTTTCAATTATACTGATACACTATGATGTTTTATTTCTTCTTGTACATAATACTAATACTTTTTTCTGTTTCTTGAAATACTATAATTGTTCTTGGGAACATTTAATGTGTGAGGTCCTTTTCTTTGTCAGTCAATAAAACCTGGTTTCTTACTGAAAAAAGCTAAACAATTGGTGGTTGTTTGAGGGTTAAATGCAAAATCGGATACAAAATACTGAGGAAAAAATGTTATTTACTACGTGTTTTTCAATGAAATAAATGTATATTGGGAACTGATGCATGACGTTATAAAACGTGGTTCAACATAATGTTGTCCATACGATTTTCAAAGGCTGTCTATTTCATATGACCATGTTTCTACTTAATACATTATCAACATGGATTAAGCGGTTCTCAACACTAGGATGACCGATTCTGAATTGCTTGCAGACGGTGTGTGTAAATCCTGAAAATTGCATTCCCATAATGCATCATTGAAGTCTTGTCGTCGGAACAAAATGAAGATCCATTTGATATGAAAAGGTTTGAGCGGCCCTTAATCTTAACCTGACATTTATAACGTAATATTAAAAAGCAGCATGATAGATGAGAGACGCGGTAGTGGTGGTTCGCTTGGAAATGTGTTTTTTGATGCTCTCTTGCGTCAGCGTGCAGATAAAGCGAGGGATTCCCCGATGTTTAATGTGCTCGCTTGTGATCTAAACTGCTGCGGCATTTCTGCAGTTTACGACTCAAACCAAAGATGCAGGGCTACGAGACGATTCCCAGTAGACTGAGCCGATAAGAGCGTTTAACACATTGCTGAAGACGCAACATTATCTTCTGTGGCTTTTGTTGCATTTGGGTGCTTTCGGAAATTTACTAGCTAGTGCTCCCATTACATGGGTAATGGATTTGCAATCTAACAGCTGCGAATAAATATAATGCTATTAGATGCGAACACTAGTAGTGAATTAACGTATGCATGCATGCACGTATAATAATACGTGTAATATGTTACTGTCGGCTGTTATGTGTACAGCACGTTAATAATCATACGATCTTACATTCCGTGTATGTGTGTGTGTGTGTGTGTGTATGAACCATATTCGTATCCGCAGTGAATCAAGATTGTGGCGAGGGTTTTTAAATAAAACGGAGTATAATATGGTGTTTTTCCGGCATTTATTCCCGATTAACCGTGTGCAAACATGGGTACATACGGCTAGTCAGCGTAGGAAACGCGTGTTAACGGATCACGTTTGTCAAAAATAACCAATTCGTATAATATTAATATTCAACACCCTCAGTGTGCATAAGTACGAGCTTACGACGGGTACCAGAAGGCGGCATATATTCATCAAGAGGAATGTCAGCCTCGGAAGTAACCCAACCTCTGATTGGCCAAAGCGAGTCACGTGACCCTTTCCCAAGCGGAGTTTCCACGACAGCTGGAAGCCGAGCGGCACAGGCGCATCGCTTCTTTGCTAAAATTATTGGAAATAACCAGACTTCTACTCGTCACAGCGCCTCCAGATTAACCCTGGTCTGGTATGGGCGACAAGAGGAGTCCCACAAGGTAACGACCGAGTCATTGCGTCCAAGATATTCAAGCTAGGAGAAGGGAGCGGACATCGACGAGCGCTCGGAAAAAAAAGGGTTTTCTCCACGGTCTCTCTCTCTCGCTCTCTCTCTCTCTCTGTCTCTCTCTCCCTTCGCTCTCGCTCCCTCTCTCTCTCACTCTCACTGCTTGTGTCTGTGTTCGCGTGCGGTTGTGTGTGTGCGTGTGTGTGCGTGCGTGCGCGCGGGTGTTAAAACCTCATCGCCAATTACAGTGTCGGATCACAGCGCGCTTGCAGATGATTTCCTAAATCCGATAGGCTTACCCAGATGTTTGCTATCGATAGCCTTCGTGGATGCGAGCTGAACTCACTGTTGTCTCCTCTCGCCCCCCTTCCTCTTCTCTCCCACCACCTCTTTCCTTTTTTTTTTTTTTTGAATTTTCTGTTTTTACCTTTTTGTTTGTACATTTATTGTTTTAAAGGCCGAAGCGTCAACCGAAGCCCTGCTCCGACGAGGGGTTTTGGGACTGCAGCGTATGCACGTACAAGAACACGGCAGAGGCTTTTAAGTGCATGATGTGTGATGTCAGGAAGGGGACGTCAACAAGGTAAGGCGATGGATATACACCACCTTTGGTCTTTTCTGCAATCGTGGATCCCCAAGGGGGTTCCTTGGGGGGGGGACTCAGCAGCCCCCCCCCCCCCTCCCCAAGAACAAAATGAGGAACAGTTTAATCTCCCCCTCCCCCCGCCTCCCCTCCCCTCCCTCTAAGCAATTTGTGCATTTGTACCACGAGACAATGGATTAAAATAACTGTCTATTTTCTCAGATGTTTAAACCTGACCTCTGTTACTATTCTACGGCAGAATCCAGACAGTTACCGTAAACAAACACGGCGTGCCCTAGTTCTCGTCTCCAAGTGCTTCCTGCATTTATGTCGTAGGATTTTGTGCAAAGCACGATAGGTTACTTTATCCAAGCTTTCGTCGAGCTCAACATGTTAATTCCCTGTTCAAGATGTGCCGTCCGAGCAACGCATTAGTCCCCATGTTCTTGTTCATGTTCACACTGACCTCCGTAAAATGAGGGAGAGGGATGGCTCGCTCTTAAAGCACACACACATCCATCTTGTTGCCCCGGAGATATTTGTAACAGACGACGGGGGGGGGGTGTGTGTGTGTGTGTGTGTGTGTGTGTGTGTGTGTGTGTGTGTGTAGGATGCTTCCAATACGCATGCACATGAACTCACACACATAGGAGCTCTAACATGTACGCAGCATGTAGGCACACACACTGGTGGGTATTTTGTCCTGATGTCGGTGATTTGAGGCAGGAAATGACTCGTATGCCTGAGTGGGAGTCATTATCAGGATGAAAACACAACAAAGGGGGAAGGAGAGGAAGTGTAGCCGTTAGCTCTGGCTATGGGAAACTGTGTGTGTGTGTGTGTGTGTGTGTGTGTGTGTGTGTGTGTGTGTGTGTGTGTGTTGTAACATGATTCTCCTCTTTAATGTATCCTCTCCTGCATTAGCATCACTTGCCCAATGATTTAACTACAACAATAACGCGTCAGCGCAGTCGAGGGCTTTGAAGCCGTTTCATAATCGTGGTATTTTCTTGTGCCGGTGCACGCACTTATTTGCCTGTGTGTGCACTTGAGTGTATGCGCGTGGGAGGAGGGCGAGTTGTGAAAAGAGGTTGTCAGAGCAGCTGCCAGACAGACAGCCATAGCTCATTACTATGCAACAGCTTAATCAAGCCGCTGTCATCAGAGATGCACACAGACACACCACACACACACACACCCACACACACACACACACGTACAGATGCACTCAACATGCACATTTTACACATGACTGCATGCATATTCGTACACACACACACACACACACACACACACACACGTTCTTGAGGTGCGCCAGTATAATCGCGCACTCAAGTGCAGTGTTTGTGCTCACACACAAACAAAGCGATTGAGCGGCCGACGTGTTGTTGTCATAGGGTGCGTTGATTGTTGAGAGGACACTCCAGGCACTGTGTGTGTGTGTGTGTGTGTGTGTGTTTGTGTGCAGGCGGCTTTGCCAAGAACCTGTCTGAATCCTCACGTCACCAAAAGCAGTGACATTCTTTGTCTTCCCCATCTGGGCTTTCTTTTTTTCGGGAAAGTTGGCCAGGACCCAGAGTTCCTCACTACACCGCTGACACATATAGGAAACGTCCACGAGAAGAAGATCTCGTTTCACGTCGGAAAACATCACCGTCCTCTCGATTGCAGCGCTCGCAGATATGTCGTATAGCGGTGTTTGTTTATGCTCTTTTTTCTTTTATCTCCAGAAAGCCGATTACACGAAACGCCACACGCAGGATAATACTGCAGCAAAATGGCCACACAGGTGGTCGCAGCTGTTAACGAGCGAAACACAAACGGACGAGTGGAGTTTGTCAGCGAGCGAGCCAAAGGTGGCAAAAGGGCGTGCGACACGCAGAATATAAATGTAGGACACGACAAATCCCCTCGCTGCTTACCAAACAAGCATGACTGAGCTATTACTGCGGGGTAATGAATTAACGCTGCACACAGGCGGTGTGTGTCCACTGGTGTCCCGTAGCCTGAAGGTCACAGTGTGGTTTTAAATCCACTCAGCACCAGTCACAAGGGGAACACACACTTTCCCCTGACAGGATCTGCCAGTACTAGAGATGATGGATGCCACACAAAAAAAAAAAGAAATACAATTTTCAAATGGAAAAAGTAGAGATATATTTGAGTTTGCATGTAAGCCGCCGAGAGATGAATGTTTTATGAAGGCGGGGTTTAGCAGATCTCGCCGCCCAGATCTCTCCGATGCGGAGAGATGATCTACTGCAGGGACCCGAAGCTGGCAGCTGATTGAAAGCACGTCGTTCAGGCGGCGAGTTTGACTGAAGACGGGGGACACATCAGCAGAATTGGACCGGCTTATCGGAGGAGGCGCAGCGAAATGGAAGAGAGCGATGGAGAGACGGGAGCCGCTGACGTTCTGCTGAATCTGTCAGCGGCTCGGGGAGAAACTCGTGCAGCTAGGGAGTCAAATTTGAGTTGACACAAGCGGGACTCGTTTAATTATTCTCTCTGCGCCTACAGTTTGCAAACGTGATGCGTTTGTGCAGATAATCGCGGAATATGGCGTCGCTTTTCTGCTGCTAACTCACGGTATCTAATTAAAAGCAGTTTTTTAGGGGGCGCTTTTTGATCGCGACAACCTCTTTACCTTTCACCTGAGAGAAAGTGGACGGACGTTTCATCTCCCAGCGACTCGTCGGGCTCAGTCCCAGCCTTTGAAAAGCCGCCGCCGCCGCGTGACAGGTCAAAGTCACAGGGCGGTGGCGTGCCGCTTAAAGGGAGGCTGTTTGCTCAGTGCAAGGTCACAGGTTTGATTCCTGCATCAGCAGAAATACCCCCGGGCGGAGCTTCCTGGAGGACGAGAATTTACCCCCCCCCCCCCACATTACGACTTGATTTAAGTGTCATCTTTAAAAAAAGAAGGGAAAAAAAAACAATGTTTAAAGATGGAGGGCGAGGTGTGTGTGTGTGTGTGTGTGTGTGTGTGTGTGTGTGTGTGTGTGTGTGTGTGTGTGTGTGTGTGCGTGCCGAGGCTCGAATATGCTGACGACGTCCCGCGAAGTGGCGCTGACAGACGGTGGCGTTTGGCCGAGGACGGTGTTTAGGGTCGGGTTTAACGGCGGAGTGTAATAGAGCGGCGTGCGTGTGACCTTCTCCCGTGTCTCGCCGCCGCCTGCATCTGCCGTTCGCCGAGCCGAGCTCCGACAAGTCGGAACCGCCAGGGGAACAAGGCGTGTGTGCACGCTCCGTGTTCCAGGAACCTGTACGGCGGCATTATATTTCTGCAGGTCAGGACAGTGAGCTTGATCATGTTCTGATTAGTGCTCTCTCTCTCTCTCTCTCTCTCTCTGTGTTTGTTTCTGTGTCTCTCTCTCTCTCTCCGCCTTGGGCTCTCTTGTTTGTGTTCAAATTTCTCACTCAGCTATTCCTGTTTGTTCACTCTCTTTCTCTCTTCTCTCTCTGAGGTTCTCTTTCTCTCTCTCTCTCTCTCTCTCTCTCTCTCCCTCTCTCCAGGAGTTGAACTTAACCTAAGGCGTCTCTCGGTGACAGATTGACTGATCTGCGCGCTTTGTCATCTCCACCTAAACAAGCACAAGCCTTTTTCTGGCTGGCTTGCAACCTGTCAGCATCTGGCTGTTTTTAGATGTTGTTTTATCATCCTCCGCACAAGCTCGCCCTCACAGTTCGGGTTCAGTGCAAGCACACACACACACACACACACACACACACACACACACACACACACACACACACACACACACAAAATGAGGCTATAATTGATCTCATGGCTTAAATATTGTTGATCTACCCTTTATATAGACGGAGCTTTGAGTATAACGGAGGTCAGAGACTCTGCTGCAGGTTTCCAGCTATTTTATTGATTGTATTTATCATTCAAATGGAGAAAAAAAACGTTAAACAGACAAAGAGCAGAGGCAGGACAGATATGTGTTAAAGGTATTAGACCAATACCTAAAAGTAAACAACAGTTATTTTTGTTATCGATTAATCTGACGACAACTATTTTCTTTGCCCACTATTTAATTGAAAAAAAATTAACCATAAATACCGGCAAAGACCAAAAAGATTCACTTTACAAACACATACAGCTGAAGTTGAACATATTCTGGAGCTTCTAGCAAGCGAAATTGTAGGCAATACACCAAAAAGAAGATTAATCGCATGTAAACAAGATAACGGGAATGAAATCATAAAGTAGTAGAGTGGAAAAAGAATATTGTGATTTACAATTTTTTTTTCGATTGTTGCTATTTCGAGAAAAAAAAACGCTTTTGCTTGAACCTTTGCAATCAAGCCAGAGATCAGTTGTTGCAGATATCCAATATGCTTGTGAGATGCAGCCGGAGCCGTTGGATGATGTGAAACTGTGACCCGAGCTGCAGAGACTCAGTTCATCACACTGCTATGGCGAAGGAGAAAGGATTCATTATCTCTCATTTTTATCGGTCTGATCTCTAAATGTAGCTAACCTGGTAAAACAATGTATGTGTGCAGCTGCCATGAAGTATTAATATATATGATGAACGCGCATTAAAATGCTGCCTAAAGGAACAATCTCTGTTTGGAAATGCGTGAATAGAGCGTGAATTAGCTGTACTGAATTAGTGTGAATTAGCTGTACTTCCACATAGTTCCACTCCCTGCGCGCACACACACACACACACACACACACACACACACACACACACACACACACACACACACATAACTAACAAGAATACAGTCTAATTGTGGCAATAAAACAAATTACCAATTTCTTCCTTCTCCGCCGTGGGTATTAGCTTCTTAGCTTCCCACCTCCACATAGTTCACGGGGCCAAGAATCTAAATGATTTCAACACCGGAGAGTAATCTGTTATTTAGCTGTCAACGTGTGTGTGGGAGAAAGCTCATTTAACCAGACACCATCAGAACCCATTTGGCTGCTGTGGTGTCGCCACTGCTCCTATCTGACTGCATGCAACCACAGCAGTGGCTCCTGGGTTTGCGTCGGTTGGCCCTGCAATACCGTTGGTGCTAAATGTTGAGTCCTGTACATCCAGACACACCATCAAACTAGAATGGGCACTCGGTAGAGTGCATACCTTCACATATCACAATATTGGGCATTGAATTATGAACATTTTGGCATTAGTTGCATGCCAATTGGATACAAATTGGCCGCGCTATGGTAAAAAGAATATTTTGACCTTTTCGTGACTTTGATCTTGACCTTTGACCCGATCAATCCCAAAATCGAATTAAATGGTCGCCGAAGAATAACCAATCATCCCACCAAATGTCATGCAATTTAGTTTAATATTGTTTGACTTATGCGAGTAACACTCACTACAAATAAATAAATAAATAAATAAATACACAGCGATCAAAATATTTTCAATGCGAAGGTAACGACGGCACGTTGCCAATCGGCGTTTTGGATCGCCCCGTTGAAACGACGACAGCCTCTCATAAGCCGGCGAGCCGCAGGAGTCATGTGGGCTCCTGTTTGGAGCTCACGGCCACTGTGAGTGTACGCCGGGGACAATGGAGCTGGCTGTTATCACGTCACCGGGGCTCAAGATTATGGCTACGTGATAAGCCTGTAATTACTGCGGCGACACTGATGCATGACATACTGCTCCCTGTGTGTGTGTGTGTGTGTGTGTGTGTGTGTGTGTGTGTGTGTGTGTGTGTGTGTGTGTGTGTGTGTGTGTGTGGGCAGGCCGGTGTGAGAGAAGAGAACGTGGTATAGTGTGGCTAGCGAGCTGTAGAAGGTGTCATAAACCACAGGATGGGGCGAGCCATCTGTCTCTCTCTTCCACATGTACGCGCGCACACACACACACACACACACACACACACACACGTACACGCACACGCACACATGCATGGCGGTAGCATGTACAGGCAGGGAGAGACATTAATCATTAGGTTGGAGGGGTTCCCAGGAGCAGTCGACGACCTGCTGACAGAAAACCTGAGATACACACACACACACACACACCCACACACACACTCCTCCACCTATATCGAGGGTGTTCAACAGGGCATAAAATACGCTATTTCACAACGATCTTATGATCATCACAGAACAGTGAGACAAGATTTGTTTATCGCGGCGCACTCTAGGCGCTTATTTGCAGTCCATCAGCTGTTTGCTCGTCACGCTATGTACTCGACAAATATTAGCGAGCAGTCCAAATATCAGCGGCGGTCAGCACCGCCGCCTTTTCTGGACGCGACGCGTTACCGGCTCCACATTTTAATCAGGTGCGAGATTAATGGCCACGGGGGTCAGGTTTGTGTTCTATTTGTGTCCGTCCCGTAAAAAAAATGGACTTTTGTTTTCCGCTTGCTTCGGTCGGAAGTATTTCTCGACCAGAGAATTGTGAGTACGCTTGTAGGTATATTTGGAAAAAAAGAAAATAACGCGGATGGGATTTTAAAGTGGAATTTGTTGTTGCTCTCCAGTGGAAACCAAAGTATCTCAACATGTGAGTATTCTTAATAGATGAACTGAAGTGTTTTGCTTCATGGGTTGATTGGCTTCAGCTTAATAACCCGAATGCTTCGTCACAAAGACCAAAACTGGATGTGTTTTATTCATTTCAAGGCGGTTATGTTACTTGTGTTTCTCAGGCGTCTTTTATTATTTTGCCTCGTCTTTATAAACGGATCGTGGCTCACACACACGCAGCCACAGCATCGCTGCTAACTGCTCCGTCTCTGAGAGCTGTGGTGTTGATGACCTGTTTGTCTGCTCGACGGTCACAACCCCCCACGCCCCTCCACACACACACACACACACTTTGTTGTGTGACCATAACGGGACCAGTGGAGACATTTTCTTGCTGCGTGGGCTCTTCCCCTGCTTTGGTTCTCGTTAGTGGAGGACTGTGAGTTCAGTGGGTGCATCAGAAGGAGGGAGAGAGGGAGAGAGGGAGAGTTAGCGATAGACTGTGTGTGTGTGTGTGTGTGTGTGTGTGTGTGTGTGTGTGTGTGTGTGTGTGTGTGTGTGTGTGTGTGTGTGTGTGTGTGTGTGTGTGTTTCTATGACATATTTGCAAAGGGGTCAGCCAGAGTTTCCCTGTCAGTGAAATGTGTGTGGGATCAGTCGCGGCATTTGTACTTTCCAGCTCTTCCAGTCTGCAGCACAGGATGAAAAAAAAAATCCTATTTCTTCTTCTTGTTTAATCCAAACTAAGAGTGTTTCGTACTTACCATTTAAACATGTAA